>CABHPP010114892.1:2399-41482 GCA_902168425.1 Peromyscus attwateri | reverse complement strand
TTTTTTTTTTTCTGTAAGAAGACTAGGCTGTGAATTTCCAATGTTGGGATTAGTATGGATTTCTTATTCAATATGTAAAAGCCATAACCACCCAGCGCACTCCCTGCTATGCTATTATTAAAAATAATACTTTATTAAGGGAAGAATCAGTGGTTGTATTCCATACCTGGAAGATAAGAAGGTAATTACTAATTTACTCTACAAGCGTTACTAGAGCATTCACTCTATTTACAACCATAGTAAGTTCCAAGGGTTGTTTTGTGAATAAAATAACAATCCCTTTCTCCAGGATTTAATGTCTCTTTCAATAAGTGTATATGGTAATAGACAGGTTCAGAATAGTATATGTGCCATGAAATTTCAAGCTCTAGATCTGTAGGTATCTCTTGGAAAGACCACTGTATGAACTGTCCCACAAACTGAGAGCTGAAGATTGATTTGATATCAGTCTGGCAAAGATGTGATGAATTCTAGACACAGGAAGAGATGACAAGAGCATACGTGTTTAGGTGACTGTAGGTTATTTCCTACATCTAGATTACATGTTGTTTGTAGAGAATAGTGAAGAGAGTATTGGGTAAGGAAGAAAGATTTGGGTCAAACCTGATCTAAGCATCATGCTAAGATATTGGAACATAATCTTTTGAGTGATGGGAAACATTGGGAGGGGTTAACACTTGCTTGTGTTTAGTAAGATAAAAATACCCAGTCTTAGGGATCCAACTCCCTGTTCTGGCCTTTGTGGGCACCAGGCACACACATGGTACAAGTGCTCTTAGCCACTGAGTCATCTCTCCAGCCCCCTCTTATCTTTTTAAAATGACACTCAGCAATATCCATAAACAAAACAAAACAAAAACACACAAAAAAAAACCCAAAACAAAACCAACAATTCCCACTTTTCAAAGATGCACTTGTTCTTGCAGAGGATCCAGGTTCAGTTCCCAGCATCCACATGGTGGTTCACAACCATCCGTAACTCCAGTTCCGGGAGGTCTAATGCCCTCATCTGACTTTCTCAGGTACCAGGCACATACATGATATACATATATACACACTGGCAAACACTTGTATACATAAATTGTTTTAAAAAAGACAAATACTTAGATGCCACACACACAGTTTATAATTTTATGGCCTTAATCTAGATTTATATACTTTGTATTCCTTAATGACTTTATAGATATAATTGCCAGTAATAACTTTCACTTTTAAACTTACTACTGGATATTTCAGAGGTTATATTCTACTCCCAGCATAATGTGTTACTTTGAATTTGATTATGAGATTATATCCATTAGTGAAATTTGTACTTTTAGATGTTTTTATGTTAATAAAAATATTTCTGTTTCTTGTTGAAGCACCTCCAATCTTTTTTAAATGCTAGGCTAGTAGCTTAGCTTTTGCTGGTTTGAGATAATACTCATTAGAAAAAGAAGAAACTGGTGGGGAGGAGGGGAGAGAACAAGGGAATCCGTGGCTGATATGTAAAATTAAATTATAAAATAAAAATAAAAAATATATAAAAAAGAAAAAGAAAAAACTAAGATGACTTTTCAGGACATAAAATTCTTGGCTGGCTTTATTTTTTTTTTTTCCTTCAACACTCGGAATATGTAATTCTGTTCTCTTATAGCCTGCAAGGTTTAATCTGAGAAATCTGCTGAGACTCTCATGATGATTTCCTTATATGTAACTTTATATTTTACTCTTCTTTCAGAATTCTTCCTTTAGCTTTTGAAATTTTTGTTGTAATGTACATCAGAAAATAGTTTTTGGTTAAATCTATATAGAGTCTTTTGAGCTTCAAGGATATGGATGTTCTTCCATTCCCTATGACCTGGGAATCTCTCAGCTCCTATTTATTAAAGAAGTCTTCTGTGTCTTTGTGAATTTCCATAACATAAAGATTGGTCCGCTTAATTATATCCCTGAAATCCTAGAGGCTTTATTCACTCTTTTTCATCCATCGTTTTAGATTATTTCAAAAGACCTGTCTGACCTACCTTAACATTTAGAAATTTTTGTTTGATTTGCTCACAATCATCTCAATTACATGTATATTAAATTCATCGAGTTCTTTAGTTCTAATATTTCTACTTGGTTCTAGTCTATGATGCCTCTGTGTTACATTTGTTATTCAGGTAAGAATTGTTTTTCTGATTTCATTAACCTGTCTATCTATATTCTCTTGTATCTCTCAGAGTTTCCTTATGGTCATTATTTTGAATTCACTCTCAGACAGTTCATACATTTTTCATTTCTTTGGAATCATTTGTTAGAAGAAGAGATGTTATGTTTTTTTGGGGGGGGGTGTCATGTTTTCTTGCTTTTCAACTTTCTTGTACCTAAGTGTTATTATATATCAAGTAGTATGTCCACCCCCTCCAGTTTTGTAGAGGTTTTCGTGGGGTGAAGACAATACATCTGTAGATATTGTTTTAGTGCTGGGAGCCTGGCTCCAGATGGGTTCAATGATCCCCACTAGCCATTACCTTTTAGATCTATAACTCTACTCTTGGAATCATAAGCCGTCTTGCAAACTAGAAAGGAAGTTTTCTCACTAGGCACACCCACAGGTAGAACAGTGTGCCCAGTTGGCAGCATTTGCAGTTTCAGTGTCATGCAGGGTGAGAGAGAGTTTTGTCTCTAATGGTTAATATTTACATCTGGTAGTGTCTGGGTTCTCAAAATCAACTCACCAGCTGAAGCTGGATCAATCCATTCTACTTTCTGTACAACTTCATCTCTGGGGAGATACCAGGTTTTTCCTTTTATCCTATAGGCAACATAACTTGAAAACTTATTCTTAATAGTTGGCACTGTTTATCCCTTGTTCTTAAGTTCTTGGGGTATTGGCACAGTTATTAGAAACGAGAGAACTGTGGGTTTCTATGATTCTACTTCATTCCCTGTCTCTAGACTGTTCCCATTAACTCCTGATATCATCTATTTATTAGCATTTCTCCAAGACACTTGTGATTAAAATCATGCTTTCCAGAATAGTTATGCAAATACCTAATATTAAACTTTATGACCTACTGTGACTCAAGCCAGCAATATGGCTTGGATGGTGAAAGCAAGGAGAGCAGGTAGCGCACATGCTCAAAGGGTCATGCCAGAATTATGCAGCGAACTGTCCATGGGTCTTTGCCAAATGGATCAGGGTCTCCAGGGCTTTGCCACAAGGAGAGCCGTTCATGCTGTTCTCAGACCTTGTTCTCCAAAGAAGTCACATGGCTCCCACCATTTTAAGGTGACTGGTAGGTAGGGTGTTGAGGCTTTGGTTTGAAGTATGTGCGGTAGTGTAGTCTGTGTGCAGCCTTTTTCAGTTATGTTGAACATTGTTTGTGAAAATGCTTTAGTGGTCTGAGCTATGGAAATGTGTCACACTGGTCTGCCAGCTCTGGGTGAGGCTTCCCTGGAACTGGTGAACTAGACGGTTAGGTATGCCCATTTTGTGTGTGGCCATTCTGGACTCAGTTCCTCAGAAACTGCCAAGGACTAGTTTCTTTTGGACACAGTACAATGTGAACCAGTGCTAGAGCACTGAACCTAGGCTTCAACAAGCCATGGTTGGTGGAGTGCCTCCTAAACAGTTTGTTCTAGGGGGTAGGGATCTATAGTATTAGCTCTTCTGTGGGAATGGTATTTTTACCATGTGTGAAGTTTAATTTGGTATAATGGAAGGTAGACAGTAGCTACTAGCTGTCAGAAAAATATGCTAAACTGATGCATCCAGTGTCAAGATGGTGGGTTCAGAAGCAAAAGTATGGTGTCAGTGGTAAGAGACAACATAGATTCCTCCTTGGATAATGTATAAGTTCCAGACACCTCTCTAAATAGGGCCCAAGGCCTGTCAAGACTACAAGATTCTCCATCAGTATAGACTGTAGGTGTCTATGATATTAATGGGTACCACTATGGGCTTCCTAGATAACTCTTGTTTGTATAGGAAGTCTCTCTTCTTTCTGAGTTATTTCTACAGAGAATACAATACGGCAGAGAAAGGATATTGTAGTGGGTAGCTGTTCCAGCTTTGACCTGGAAGTACTACCCCCAATGAGGCTCCTTTACTTGTAAATTGCCCCACAAAATAAACCTCCCTTTAAACTATGTGGAGTTGCCTTAATACTACAACCAATAGGATATTTCATTCTATTCTATAGGGTCATCCTTAGCCTTCCTGTTCCATCATGTACCTGCCACTTACCTTCTAGAATTCAGTATTTTCCCTTGCGTATTCTATCCCCCAAATAGTTGTTTGTGTTTTGGTCTTCTTTTGGTGGGGAGCACAGGCATTAGGAACCTGTAGTTAGCCATCTTGCTGATGTCCCAGTTGTTATTTCTAATTGATTTCTTAAAAGGGTTCTGTCTATAATGCCTTCACTTATTGAGGATTCAATCTATATGTGTCAAAAAAAATAAATAAAAAAAAACACAGTTCCAAGTGTGAAAATGTTCATGGGTTATGTTCAAACTAACTTTCTTCAATTCAAAAGCATCATACTTTCCTTACATCATTCATTGGTTTCCTAACAAATAACTTAGATTAACATCTAACTTTATAGAAAGAAATATTTCTCTATAAAAGTCATGCCTCAGAAGAAGTAGATCAGTGCTTAAGAGCACTGGCTGCTCTTCCAGAGGACCCAGGTTCAATTCCAGTACCCACATGGCATCTCATAATATCTGTAATTCCAGTTCCAAGGCATATGGTACCCTTTTCTGGCCCCTGCTGAGCACAGATATACATGCGGTAAACAGACATGCATGTAGGCAAAACACACACATAAAAATAAAAAAAAAAATTAGAGTTAAAAAGTGATGTGCAAAAAATATTTTAACCTAAGTAATCTTATTTTTTTAACCAAGTGACTGATAACTGGAGGAAATATGGTTTATAGAATGTTTATATTGTGTTTTCTTCTTAAAATGAACCTTAAGAAAAAGGCTTTGTGTGTGTGTGTGGGGGGGGGTGGTTCTAGACAGAGTTTCACTGTGTAGTCTTGTCTATACTGGAACTATCTCTTTAGACCAGGCTGGCCTCGAACTCACAGAGACTCGCTTGCCTCTGCCTCCCAAGTGCTGGGATTAAAGGCATGTGCCATGTCCACCCAGCAAGAAAAAGTTTTAAAAGGGAGCATAGGTAAATTTGTAAAAGAAGAGAAGATGGATATTTCAGTTGTCCTAAAAAAAATTATTTTACCAAGTATAATGGCTACTCTTACTGTCATTTTGATTGGATCAAGAAATACCTAGAAGGGGCTGGAAAGATAGCTCAGAGGTTAAGAGCACTGGCTGCTCTTCCAGAGGTCCTGAGTTCAATTCCCAGCAACCACAGGGTGGCTCACAACCATCTGTAATGAGATCTGGTGCCCTCTCCTGGCCATGCAGTCAGAACACTGTATACATAGTAAATAAATAATAAATAAACAAACAAACAAACAAATATTCTCAAAAAAACGAAAGAAAGAACTACCTAGAAGATTAGTAAAACACACCTCCGGGTGAGGCCCAGCTTTTCCTAAGGGAGGAAAGGCCCACCCTAAACGTGAGCTGCACTAGCTCAGTCTCGTAGGCGGAGGCCTGGATAGGACCAAAGAGAAAAGGGAGAAAAGCAGCTGGCAGTCATTCTGTTTCGAGGCCGTCATGAGGTGAGCAGCTCTGCCCCACCCCACCTTCCCACACAAAAAAAAAAAACAGTCAATTAATAATCATATTTATATCTGCCTGCATATCTCCTTGATGTGGAATTGATTGCTTGTAGGGTAAGTCTTCCTTTCAAACCCAGAACCTTGTTTCCTTTCCATTCCCTAATGTTTGATAACAAGTACAGAACATATGAAGCAATAGGGACTTTGAATTGGAAGCAATTCAGGCTCCTCCTAAGGTGCCAGAGAGGCTGTTAGATGTTTGCCTGGGATGCAACAGATTACACAAGTCTCTGCCTTTGAAATGAGACGTCTAAAGTGGCTATAATTTACTTAATACTGAAGGTGGACTTTATGTCTAGATAAGAGTGAAAATTAAATGGGATACACTGCCACCTTCCCTCTGATGATTGTAGTTCTGTACCTAAGTTATCAGGCTGATGTTGGCCTTGCTTCATTTAGGAAAGTGGGGTAAACATTGCAAGTCCATTTGTGGTCATTGCAAAAGGTAATTTGGGGGGGTGAAATGTTAGTAAATATCCTCTGTAAAGTTAGGAAGTTGAGACACTACAAATGAGGTATTACTTGAATAGTATCTACTAAAGAGATGGTTCATAAATGTATTGCTGATAGAACAGGATTTTCTTCAGCTGGCCTTGACATTTTAAAAAAAAAATCTCTTGGGACTGGAGAGATGACTCAGCACTTAAGAACACTCCTGAAGTCTTGAGTTTGGTTCCAGCACCCACATCAGGCGGCTCACAAACACCTGTAGCTCCATTTCCAGGGTATCCAACACCATCTTCTAACTTCTGTGGGCACACGTGGTATACACACACAAACAAAAATTTTAGAAGTATTTTCAAACTAAATACAGTCAAGGATAGTAGGAGTTTATTATCAAAGAAACATTGTAATGTGAGTACTAATAAAACTAATGGTATTTCAAACATAAATACTCCCCTGCTCACCAATTCAGTTCCCCATAATTTGAATAAGCGCTAAGAATACCTTAAGTATAGGCATATTCTAACTCAATTGGAAGATAAACCTCTCTGTGATTTTTTTGTTTGTTTTCTTTCAAGGGGTATATCCCAGGCTGGCCTCAAACTCACTATGTATGTTTGAACTTCCGATCCTCCTGCCTCCACTTCCCTGAGTGCTGGAATTAGAGATGTGTATCCGCTCTGTAATTTAAATTGATATTTGGTTTACCATTTAATCTCAAGAGTTTTAGTAGCTTGAATGAGTTGCTCATCTTTTGGATAAGTTAACCAAACAAATTTATTTGTGCCCATAAAGCTGAGAACCTTGTCCTTGATTCATCAAAGTGTTGACACTGTTTGGGAAGCAGCCAGTCCATCTAGGAGATGATTTTGTGTTGCCATAGGGGAAAGTCAGAGGCTAATATGAAATCTCTTTTTTTTAATGAAGTAGGATAAAGGGCTAAAATATTTCAGTTTGTGTTTTGAAGAAAATGAAAATTTTGGATCACTTGAAGGAAAATTGGCATGTCTGAGTGATAATGAACTTATAATTTCAATACACTGGGGATAATGAGACAGGGTCTCAATATGTAGCCAGGGTTAACTTTGAACTCATGATACCCTTGCTTCTGTCTCCTGAAGTAGTTCTGTGTTTACAGGTATGTATCACTATGCCCAGCATAAGAGGACTTATTTCTAATGAAAATGAAAACCTCTGCTAGCAAGCAAAACAGATTATTTCATACCTTAATTAACAAAAAAGTAGGCATTCATATACTAATCTCAATTCATTATAGTGGTAAAAATACTTTTTTAAAATAAAGAGTACTCTTTTAATAGTGTTAAAATTAGGAGTCCAAGGCCCTTAGGTTAAATAAAAAGTTCAGGATAGTCAGTAGTAGTTAGATTTTATATTATTGTCTTTTGTTCTCATTGCTCTATCTAATGTAATTGGTTCCGAAAATCTGAGGTCTGCCAGAGTCTCTCAGGGTCTAAGTTAAGAAGAGGTGGTTTTCTTGAAACAGAATGTGGATTATATACTCAGCTAACACAGTTGGCAGAAAATGAAACTAATCATCTTAGGGCTTTGGAGACTCGTTTTTACAGTCAGAGGGGAAAGATGAGAATTAGGCTGGAGTATGAGCTGGCAGTAATGATATCTACACTCTGGTAACCAGCTCTGGCTTGAATTAACTATAGGTCTTTGGACACCTTTTCAAAGTACATGGAGTTTAGTTTCTTCTTTTGTAAAGTGAAGGAACTTTATACTTAAAACGGTAACATTCTATGAACTCATAGAACTTTGGCAATTGAAAAGCACATTTCAAAACTCTCCCAGGGTTCAGTGAGATGGCTTAGCACTTGCTCCCAAGCCTGACACCCGGAGTTTGGTCCCCAAGTCACATATGGTGGGAGGAGAGAACTAGAACTGACCGCCTCAGCACACCACACACATCCAACATTGTTTTTAAGAAAGTCTACCTTCCTCCCATCTTCAGGCTCTTTCCTTTACCCCAGAAATTGTTTCCTTGTCTGTGCGGAAGCTTTTTAAATTCAGTTGAATCCCACATGTCAATTTGTGCAATTTTGTCCTGAGTTACTGAAAACCTGTTCTGAAAACCATTGTCTGTGTTTATATCTGGAGGTGTTTTTCCATATGATTTCTTCTAGCATGTCGCTCTTTCTGAAAGGCTTTGACACACTTGGATTTTTATACAGAGAGTATAGAGGAAGGGTCTAGTTTCAGTCTTCTCCATGTGGATATCTGGTCTGCACAGCCCCATTTGTGAAGGTGGTGTCTTCTGTCTAGTATGTGCTTTGAGAACCTTGGTCAAGCATCGGTGGCTGTAGCTCTTTAGGTTTACTTTTGGGTCCTCTGCTCTGTTCCCTTGGACTCTGTGACGGTTCCCGTGGCTGTACAATGTTGGTTTGGTTGCTATGGCTTCCTAAACCAGATGCAATGTTCCTTCCAGCGCTGCTCCTTTTGCTCAGAATCGCTTTGGCCATTCAGAGTCCTTTTGTGCTTCTACTTGAATTTCATGATTTTTCTCTAGTTCTGTGAAAAATTTCTCTGGAATTTTGATGGGATTGCTATGACATCAATATTCAGAATATATAAAGAACTCAAAAAGTTAAGCACTAAAACATAAATTTAAAAAATCTGTTTTCAATATAAGGAAAAATAATTCATTAGTACATGAGCAAGTGAATTAAAAAAATTATCAAAAGAAGTACAAGTAGCCAATAAAAACATGGTGGGGGAAACACCTAAATCCCTTGACTATAAAGGAAATCAAATTAAAACCACACTGAGATTCCAGCTCAGCCCAGTCAGAATGACTATTATCAAGAAAAAAATGTGCTTCCAAGAATGCAAGGGGGAAACAGAACCCTTATATGCTGTTGGTGGGGAGGTAAATATGTCAGCCACCATGGAAACAATGTGGAAATTCCACACAAAACTAAGCGTAAAGTCAAGTAAGATGGCTCAGCAAGCAAAAGCAGTTGTCATGTGTTTGGCAACCAGAATTCCATCCCTGGAACCCACCTACAGGTGGGAGGAGAGACCCCTGTCCCACTAAAGTTTTCCTTTGACCTTCACACGTGCCATGGCCCACATGCCCTCCCCTCATATCATGCATACACACACAAAACAATAACTTTTTTAAAACTAAGAATAAGGCTACCACATGATCCTGCTGCATACTACTCCTGAGTATATGTGGAGGACTCAATCAGCATACAGTAGAAATGCCTGCACATTCTTGTCTATTGCAACACTATTTATAATAGCTAAATTATAAAATCAGCCTAGAGGCCCATTAGTGGATAAATGGATAAAGAAAATGTGTATATATGTGTGGAATTAATCGACCATAAAAAATTAAATTGTTATTTTCAAGAAAGTGGATATGGAACAATAGATATAGACCACTTTTAAGTGAAATAAGCCACTCTAAAGGACAAGATTTTTGTGTTGAGGGGGCTAATATGGCCAAAGTGCTTTGTATAGATGTATAACCATGTCATGATAAAACCCACCACTTTGTGCAAATAATATGTACTAATATTTTAAAATTTTATCTTTAAAATTAATTTTAACATGTTTTAATTGACATAGAATTACATCAATTTTCTGCCTCCCTTTCCTCACTGTAGCCCCTTCAAGTACCTACCTGCCTTCCAACAACCCCCATGTCTCAAGCCGATGGTGTCTTTTTCTTTGATTATTATTGTTAAATACATATATGTGTGTATGTATGTATATACACAAATATAAATATAGAACTTGCTGAGTCTGTTTTTGTTGTTTGTGTATTCATTGGACAACCAATAGGGTGCTCATCCCTGAGAGGGACTAATTTTTCTTCTCACAGCTGTCATTAGTTACCTATGACATTTTAAAGGTGGCTGGAGAGAGGTACTGAGTGCATACTACTCTTCCAGAGGGAACCCAAGTTCCAGTTCCCAGCACCCACCTCGGATGGTTCATAATCACATGTAGCTCCGACTCCATGGGACTCTAATGCCTCTGTCCTCTGCAGACACCAGCACCAGCACTGGTGTACATAGCCCCCCCCACACACACACACAAGATACACATTTAAAGTAATAAAAATAATTTTTAAAACATAAAATGCATTTTAAGAACTTAACTTTCCCCTTGGAAGAAAAAAATTATTAATTAATTGGCTTACTTTACTCATTACCAGAAAAGTACAATTATTTTTTTTATTACGTTTGTTTAGTTAAAATTCCTGAGAGAACAACAAAGGAAAAAAGAGTTAATCTAGCTCCCTGTTTCAGAGGGGTCAGTCCATGGTCATTTGGCCCCATGCACTTGGGAAAGACATCACGACCAGAGAAGTATACAGAGTTTCTTTGACTTCATAGCAGACAAAAATCAGAGAGAGGAACCTTTAAAGGCACACACCATAGGGCCTACTACATATAGCTAGGCCCACATTCACCAAGGTTTTCACGTCTCCCCGAATGGCGCTACCAGCTGTGGGTTAAGCATTTGACACATGAACTTTGGGAGTATTAATCATATTTAAGCTATAAAAACAAACCTTGTATGGTATCATTTACTAAACTTATGTTAAAGCCTATGGTAAAGGCACTGTGTGAGCTGATTAAAATGAAAAGATGAACAAGACATAGTTCTGTGTCTCAAAGAGTTCATCATCTGGTGAGAGAGAGATCTGGGTAGACGAACAAAATTGTGACATTAAGTGCTATCATGTAAGTAAGAATTGAGAACAAAAATTCTCAAACCTAGCCGGGCGGTGGTGGCACATGTCTTTAATCCCAGCACTCAGGAAGCAGAGGCCAACAGATCTCTTAAGTTCAAGGCCAACTGGTCTACATATCAAGTTCCAGGAGAGCCTCTACATAGTGAGACCCTGTCTCAAAAACAACAACAAAACTCAAACCTGAATGAACATTAGAATTTTCTGAGGCTCTTACTAAAAGTTACGTAGGTTTTTGTCTTAGCTCTCAAAGATCTTGATTTAAATCACCTGGGGAGTGACCTTGTGATATGCTATTTTTTCAGTCTTCAAGGAGATCCCAGTACACAGTAAGGATTAAAAATCACTGGGAGAGAAAAAGATAATAAACTTAGTTCTTAAGAAAAATGGAGGCCGGTCATAGGGATGCACATCTTTAATCCCAGCACTTAGGGGGCTGAGGCAGATGGATCTCTGATTTACATATCGAGTTCTAGGGGAGCCAGGGGTACATAGCGAGACCCTGTCTCAAGTAAATAAATAAATGAAATAAATAGACAAGAAAAGAAAAAAGGAGAGATGGCTCTGTAGGTAAACCCTTGTTGTAGACTCATGTAAAGCCAGATGTGGTAGTGTGTACCTCTATTCCCAGCACTCCCACAGCAGAGTGGGAAGTGGAGACAGGAGAATTACCCAGAGGCTAATTCTCACACCAGTTAGCCTTGTCTCTGCATCAGTGATGAATGACAGAGCCTGTCTCCAACAAGGGGGAAGGGTGACCTCTGACCTCTACATGTACACCACAAGCACATGTGCACACTCACACAGAGATTAAAGAAAAAGGGGCAGTTGTCAAGAGGAGAAAAGTGTTTTTCGGCTTTGTACCTAGAACCCATGATGCACCGGGGGAACTGGAAATAGTTCTGTAGAGCTTACTCTAAGACTGTGAGGAAAAGGGAAACTGAAAGATGAGACTGGAGAGCTAAGCAGGAGACGGATCAACTATTGTCTGTGCAGGATTTGGACTTCATAATAAAAGGGGTGTGGAGTGACCTGATCTCATTTCTCTTTTAGAAAAAATAGTTTCTGTGGTATTGTGAGGGATGGATTAGAGAGCCTGGAAGCAGGAAAGCCGGGTAATAGACTGTGCTAACTCAGGCAGAAAAGGAGGCCTAAACTAAAAACATAATGCTGGAGAGTACAAGATATTCAAGGACTAGGTAACAAGGACTAGATAACAAGCAATATGATGTGAGAGAGTAAGAGCCATCTAGGGAATGTAGTTTTTTTTATTTTTTACCTAAAGCTTACTTGTCAGCAGTGAATTAAATACTTCAGAGGTAGAAAATAACTTTCTATGAACTTAACGATAACCAATGTGATTTGAATCCAGTCATTTCATCCCAAATTTACCAATGTAATTAGAGGCAATTTACAATCCCTAAATGACTGAAGTCCCAACATTCTTAGGGCCAAATGTGCAACGTTTCTCCCCCCAGATTGGTGGTAGACTGGGAAATGGAACTAAAATCAAGGTTTGAGAGATTTTAATGAACAGAAATGGCTGTACCTAGTCTTTAACTCTGTCCAAAGCAAATGGAGTGAAAGCCTTCTAATCCTTCAGAACTTCATCTGGCATTGACCTCAGAAAAAAGAGCCTCTCTCCAACATCATCAGACTGACATTCTCTAGTTCCTTCTTGCTGTTCTGTGTAGTTCTTTGATCTTGGGATTGTCTTTAAAATAGAAGGAGAAGAACAAGAGGGGAAACATTCAAATGAGTGCTTTGCAAATATAAAAAATAATAAATTAGAATGCATTTTAAATGCATTGCAGGGCTGGGTTGTTGCTTATGATTGAGCTCTTGGCTGCCATGCACAAGGCTATGGGCTGGATCCTGAGTGTGGCAAAAGTAGATCAATAAATGTATAAACAAAGAAATGTACTGCAAAAATCTATACCCATTATCCAAGCCTTTTAAAATTAGAGGTTTTTTTTCTTAATAAAGGAAAGCTGTTCTCTCACCATATTGGGCTCATTTCTGTTGGTTGTTGCTTTCTCCGTAGTTGTACCCATTTTACCTGGTGGAAGACATTGGAAAATGAGAGCTATTAACATTCATCATGGCATTGCTTAATTGTACAACTATGGGACAAATAGCACTGATATGAATTTTCAAGTCATTCTAGAAAGTAACATGCTATTTCAAAGTTGGGGTGGTAGGCCTTTTTTTTTCTATTGAAAGCTTATGTTCTGTAGTGGGAAAACTTGTTTGAGAATTACATGTAAATAAAAACCTTGAGAGTCTTCAGAAATGAACCCCTAACATTTAAAAGAAGTGGGATGATAAACCAAGTCTATACACACACACACACACACACACACACACACACACACACACAAACACTGTGGTAAGCTAGACATGCACTGCACAAGAATAGTCATGTAGTAAAGAACACAACACCAAGGTGGGGTTCAGAAAGAGAAAGCAGCAGCAGGGAGGGTGACAGATGCAGGCTGAAATGGGAGGCAAGAAGGGGAGAATTGTAGGGTGCTTCCTAGTCAGCATGTCTAGGGTAGGTCTAAACGAGAGGAACTCTGTTAAATTTGAATTTCAGTATACACCAGTAATTTTTAGTACACGTTCATGCAAAATTTGAGACACTGATAATAATTATCCATTGCTTAGCTGAAATTCAAATCTGTCTCTTAAAAAAAAAAGAAAATATCCTGCTCCTCTCCTGAGCACTTGATGTGAACAGGATGAGTCACTGTCACCCAGGAAAACTGTCTTAATCAGGGTGCAGTTTACTTTTTAAATTGTTTACTAAATTCATATTTAGAAAAAATTGATTTATTCTTCCTGTCTGGACTTCTGTAAGATTTTATGGAAAACAGAATAAATTACAAATCAGTTTCATCACCTTTTAATACCACAAATACAACTTTAATGTTTCTAGAGTTCAGGTTGCCTCAAAGCTTAGAGAATAGTTAAGAGCAATACTCTTTGTGAAAGCTCTAGATTTGAGGCAGTTGTGGTTTGTGCCTCTGCCTCCCGAAATGTGAGCCATCAGGATGAGGAATGAATGAAGTGAAGTAGAGGTGAGAGGAAGAGCTTGCTTTCAGAACAGAGGGTTAGTGGGTAAGTAAGTTCTCAGGCATATTCATTTTCCACTTCAGTGGGCTTCCATGTCAATTTACAAATGTAGCACAATCTCTCCATCCAGACTTCAGGTCCTTCTCCTAAGGAGAACCTTCCATCTCTGCTCAGAAAGCTCAAAGAAATGCTGAGAAGAGCCTGGGATGTGGAAGATGAAAAGACTGTCAAAATCAAATAGCTTATCACAGATATGTTATCGCTGAAAACAAACCCTTAATTCTCTAAACACCAGCAGGTGTGATGGGAGATTCATCTGAATTTAGAGATTGCTTAGTGCCTGTGTTTTCTAAGATAAGTGATTAGCAAAGGCTACAAACTGCAGTTTTGACATAGTACATGCCAGGGAGTGAGGGTTGACACAAACCCTGAGCCAAATTATAAGAAGCAAACTCCTTCACTTGTGACCTGTCTCTGGGGGGGTAAAGAAAGGAAAGACTATCCCTTAGTGAAAACAACAGAAACATTTTCTTGTAGAAGATCAGATGACACCCTGAGCTAAGACTGGTGATGCTGAGTTCCAGGCTTCCGGGAATTTCTCAAATGGGAATTGCTTGAACTGTAACAAAGTCTCTAGTATTTGCCAACAAAATAGAAGGCACCATTAACTCAGCCAGACTGCCCACTGAACAGGGAAGGAGGGATTCTTGGCGAAGACCATTGGAGCAAAACTTCCTTCTACTTGGGAATATCTGAAAAGGAAAGACCTGTGTTTGCCTGATTAGCCTAGGAGGTATGTTCAAAATGACACGCCACGCCACCCTTCCTCTACGACAAGTTTAAGCAATTCAGTTCATTTGAAACTAGAAGAACCAGAACGCCATCCAAGAGGGCTATTAAGTACTTAACCTTCAAATAGTCCTTGTGTAATAGCCCAGCCCCTTTTTACTTCATTGCCCTAATTGCCTGATTTATTTGTGGCAGGGAGAAAAAGTCTTAGACCAGAACTATGGAGGAAGTAGGCAATTGCTTTTGTTTTTTGTTTCTTTGTTTGGAATGGGGTGAAGGATATAGTTCAGGGAGGGGAATAATAACAGTTAAGAGTTGTACAACAGAACACCGAGTTTAATGTTTAATCAAGGCTGCCAGTAATACATCTTGGAGCCACATAGCATGACACAAAACATCAATAGGTTCTTTTCTTCGTTTTTCATTTGGTATATAAATGTGGCACATTTTGTCCTAAGGGTAATAGAAAACCAGTCTCCTACAGCATTTCATGTTTCCTGAATTACCATTTGTTATGGACTTGGCATAGATGTGGTTGGTGCCACCTACCGGACTAAATACATAATTACAGGCCTCCCAACCCATTTGTAAACATTCTCTGAAAACAGCCTTAGGGACTATGATTCTTCATTGGGAGGATGATACTATAAATAGCTAAGTTTGGATTCCCATCACAGTTTTTAGGACTGGAAGAGGCATAATAAATCAAACTTTCACACTGCCATTATATCATTCAGTCCAGAACCCCAACTTTAACTAGGGACACAGAAGCCTGACTTTTCTGAATTTGCTTGTTTCATATTTCAGATCTTACAGTGTCATTATAAGGGTTACACAAAGTGGTAAGTTTTAAATGTGCCCTGCTACACGTGATGGTTGTAAATATTAGATACAGAAAAATTGAAATCAAGATAACTTGCCCATGGCATGTAAGGGCTACAACACATACATCTATCTGACCCTAGAGCCGTGGCTTTTCCCATTCAATTAAAACTTCTCAGAGTTTGGTAGTGAAATAATTTTAGGTGACACCTGTAATAACTTTAAGAGGTGTTGTAACATGTCTTTAGATCCTGTAAATCAAAGTGGGGAAAAACTGTTTTTTTGAAACAAACTCTCCACCCAGGCAGGCCTGGCCCTCCAGTGCCTTATGCCTCCACCTCCTACCTGCTGGGATCATCAACAGTTGCTTCTGCACCCAGCTCATATTCAAAATCCTTTGGTTTATTTGAGCCATATTCCCTTTCCAATGCTTTGGACTTGAGAGCACCAAGGAGAAAGTTCAAAGTTGGGCCTGGTTTCTTTAAAATGATTGGTCTTGTTAATCTTACTTTCCAATAATGATGAAACAGGCCCCAGGCTTGACCATCTTTCTAGGATGATTTTTTTTGTTTTGTTATTTGTAAGTTTACTTGTGAAAGCTATATTGTTTTGTCGTTTAGTAATTCGAATTTTGTGCCGGAGCATGGTAGCTCCTGCCTGTAACACTGGCTCTTAGGAGGCTGAAGTAGAGGGATCACTGCGGGTCTGAGGTCAGCATGGGCTACATAGTGAGATCCTGTTTTGTCTTGTTTTTTTGAACTTTCTTTTTCAAGAAATGCATGTATGAAAATGAAATCAACTTGAGTGGCAAAAATGAGTAAATAAGCAACAGTCTAAAGAAGTTGAAAAACAGTAATACTACCACACTACTTCCCTGTTGTTGATAATAGTATGTTTATTTTAACAATTCTCCCATTGTCTTAGTTTGTTTTCTGTTGTGAGAGAAAACATTCTAACCAAAAGCAACTTGAGAAAGAAAGGATTTGTTTGGCTTACAAGTCCAAACCACCGTCTATCATGAAGGGAAGTCAGGGCAAGAGTGTAAGGCAGGAACTTAGAGTCGGGAATTAAAGCAGAGACCATGGAGGAATGTTACTGTCTTGCTCAGCCCACTTTCTAATACAACCTAAGACTACCTGCCCAGGGGTAGCACCATCCACAGAGGACTGGGCCTTCCCAAATCAGTTATTAATCAAGAAAATGCCCCCAAAGTCAATCTGATGGAAACATTTTTCTCAGTTGAAGTTTCCTTCTCCCAGATGACCCTATCTTGTGTCAAGTTGACAAAAACAAACAAACAAACAAACAAAAAACCTAACCAGCACACCCACCATAAGAACTAGCACTTCTGGGTTTTTTATAATAAAAAAAATAGAGTTTATAAATAAGTCAATATAACCCAAATCTATGACTGTTAGATTTCAGATCTATTTTGGCTCAAATAAACCAAAGGATTTTGAATATGTGTGGGCACATAGTCTCTGCTCAGTGAATATAGTCAGTAAACCATGGGACCGATGGATGGCTCCTGCCAATGCCTATGGTAATATGTAGTGGTTGAGCACTGTAGGAACCTATCACTTCATTTGCTAGAAGTGAAAGAGAAGAGAAAGTATGGATCTATGAACTGCCCCAGTTCAAACTGATTGAGTGTGCAGTAAGTGAGTGTGTATGGGGGAGTCTCCTGAGGCACTCAGGATGAATGGAATCACTAATGGCGGACTGACTTAAATCTGGAATTTAAAAAACTGTTTCCTTACTCTGTGGACCCCTTGAGATGGTCTTTGGCTAATTTTCAATGACACAAAAACACAGCTGTCTGTTTTCCTCATACTACTTCTTTGTCTTTTTAAATTTCTATGTTAATGACTTACTGCCTCCAGGCTCTTTCCAACTTCCTGCTGTCCACTTCTTCTCAAAATATAAGTAGAATGAAAAATATGTGTGGAACTCTGCCTGGGGACATGTAGTCCATCCAGTTTTCTAGATTTTCCAAATTTTACCTATTAAAGAAGATAGAGTGCTGTGTACCTGGACCAAATCATGCTAAGTTGCTGCATTCTATTAAAAATTTCACAATAATGACTTCTTTTTTTTGGTTTTTCGAGACAGGGTTTCTCTGTGTAGCTTTGCGCCTTTCCTGGAACTCGCTTGGGAGACCAGGCTGGCCTCGAACTCACAGAGATCCGCCTGCCTCTGCCTTCTGAGTGCTGGGATTAAAGGCGTGTGCCACCACCGCCCGGCATGACTTCTTACCATATTGTATCAAGGAACAGATAAGACACAGTCTAGGGACTTTCAATTCTGGATTCATTTTGGAACTATTATTGAGGATACTGACTACTGACTTTTCTATAGTGAAGTTTTGTTTCCTCTTTGAAGGCCTGCAGGAGAAACCACCCTCATGTCTCAGTACCATGAAAGTCGGTATTTGTCCTGATCAACTGCTTTGTTGTTACTTCATGAACACTGACAATCCATGTTTGCTGGTGAATTCAGAACCAAATTTATAACCTACCTCCACTAACTAAATATCATTTCTATCGTACATTATCATGTTTTGACAAAACGTATCTTCCCCCTCACCTATTTATTTAATCATATGTGTTGTGTGGGATTTTTATAAGACATTCAAGTCCTTAATGGATTAAGACTGAGAATAAATTAGATACGTGTGTACCGATACCGGTAAAGCATTACTACTCTTGGGACAGGATTTCTCATGGCATGTCTCTTCTTAAAAATAAGACTTCAGATTAATAGATCCTTGAAAATGTAAGAATCCTTTCCCTACACATCATAACCATTATTTTACTTTTTATGAAATACTATGATTTCCTATGATACAGGAACGTCTTTAGGGGAAATCACTGACATTTCCAGAAATACATCTGAATTAGTGAATTCCAAGCCCTTGCCAACTCTCTCCTACGCCTTCAGCTCTGAAGTAACAGTCTATCCAATATGACTTACGAGACCAGTTCTAGTTCTAGGGGTAGGGAATAAAGGTGAAAAGAAACTAAATATTTTTGAATGTCAACTCTTATCATCTACATATACTAAGGATATGGTATATTTATGCTTACAAAGGAAAACAATTTCTTCCACAAAGAATCCTTATCTTAATACAATCGTTACTGAATACTATTATTAATGATGATAGTCAAAAAATGTATCTACACCACATTTAACTTACACTGTGTGCCAGGGCCCTGTGATGCTCACTGTTAATAATGGGACCTTCAGTGTAACAGACAAAACAAAGCCTCCAACTATGTACCTCTGCTACTCTACCCACCTTGAAGCCTCAGAAGATTCAAAGCTTCTTGCATTGGCTCAAAATTATGCTGTAGGTACAGTGATAATTTTAGGTCATTGGCCTTCTGGTAGTTCCTCAAGGCTTCAATTCTCAGCTCAATCACTTTGCCATGGAAGCCATTCTGAAAGAAGACATTTTTCAAAACATTCACAATACTGACTTTTCTAAATTTACTATTACCTGTGTTTCTTTATACAGATGTTAAAAAAATAAAGCCCTCATGTTTTGTCTTTTAGAGTTAGGAAGATAATGTATGCTATTTTCCCCCAATTTCAAATAGTACAAAATCAAAAACATGAAAAGAAGTATTTATTCAAATTATGCAAGGTAAATCCAGAGATAGGTGACTTCAGCTCTCTCCCACAATCCAGTTCTTTTAACAGGCGATGGAGGATGTGAGAATTGGCCTTAACAATATGAAGTTAAAAGCTTTTACATTGTATGAATAAATGGATCCCATGGTCAGCCTTGGAAAACCTTAGTACCTGAAGGATGTTGGGATGTTCCTCATATTTGACCCATTCTATTTTCCTCTGTTGCTTTTCCTGGTGGAAGAAAGACCTTCTGGGTGACAAAGTAAATTGAGATAAAGATCAGTTTTCTCAATATCCTGCAACAGCCTTATAGCAAAATTATAGTATCATAGATTCCCTGTTAGGTTGGTTTTTATTTCACAGTCTTCTTGATTTGACCTCCCCATATAGTGTATTCTCTAAAAGCTAAGAGATGAATGAACAGTTCATTTTCTGTGAATGATTTGTTTGGGGGAAGATGAGATGCAAATATAGTGTCTCTAAATAAATTTCCCCGATAAATTAACAAGTGCTCTGTGTGTATGGAATTGTCATTGTTGGGATGGATTTTCTCATTTTAAGATAGCTAACATGATTTTGCAGAAACCTGTGGTGCTAGCTAACATAAATATAGTATCCCAAAGATACTACATTGCTTATAAAATTTGCATCAATTTAGGAGCACAGCACACCTTAAGCAGATAATTGATTTATCAGTTGCAAAAGTCACTATGCTCAGAGTGGTTGTGCTCCTACCCTCCTTATCTCCTCCACATTCTCTGCGTCTGATGTCTCTGGCTCACTCTTGGCCTTCCTAAATGATGCGGGGGATTCCAGAGCCTAAGAGAGAACACAAGAGCTAAAGGGATAGATGATTCTGGATGGGAAAATGCAGTTTCTTGGCAGACTAGAAATCAAATATACCCTAAAAGTCCTGATCCCCAAATTAACCCTGATTATTAAAGGGCAGTTTCCAACTGTCTGTCATCAACTTCTGTGACATTCTCAGTCCACTCACCTTTCCATCTTTCAAGTCTGCTTTGGACTTTGTTGGTACTGCTTTCTGTTGATCCTGGAGCTCTTCTGACTCAACTGTCTGTGGAGAGACATTTTGGCAAAGCTTTAAATTAGTGGTAATTATGAAGTCAAGGCTTTTGGTTCCTGCCAGTCAGCAACTTCTCAGGGCTCAAAACGGAAATCATATACCTACCACAGGGGATTCAAAATGGTTCCTTAATGTTCCTAATAATAATAACAACTATTAAGTGAACCCATATAATATACCACTGACAGCTGAGTTGCTCACCTCATTACTTACTTTCACTACCACATTACAGTCCTTGTTTGATCTTCACAACTCTGGGGACTGTTTTTGTTTCCATTTTATCATGGATGAAATTGAGACTTTGAAAGGTTAAGCCACCTGTGAATTGCCATACAGCTGGGGAAGTACACGGAGCTAGAGTTAAAACCGAATTGTTCTGACTCTGAAGCCTCTCTTCTTAGCCATTGTGAACAATTTGAAATGGGAAAATGTTGTAATAAAAATATATGTCACAGTTAAGAAAGGAAGACAAAAGGGGGGAAGATTTTTAAGAGGGGAGGTTGGAAAGGTGGGTACAGACCAATTAAGTCACAGGAGGGTGGCCTGTCAAGGGTTTTCATCGGGTGACTGAAACACTTTCAGTGTTTTTAAAAGATCACTTTGTTATGTAAATGGAGCAGGACTGGAGGAAGAGACATGAAACACTGAGGATGAAGGGCCAGAGGAATGAGAGGCTCTTTGCATTATCTGTAGGACAATACTTTTGAGAGATCCTTAGAGGCACACCTTGTTCCATAGCATCTCCATTTCCTTCCGGAGCATCTTGTTTTTCTTTTCCTATTAGAAGAAGAAGAACCAAACAAACAGATGTGTTTGTCCGACAGTTAAATCAAGTTAGAAAAAACAGCTGTCTAATTAATGGTAGGAAGGGGATTTGTGGACACAATAAACCACAAAGGAAGATAATAAATGGACCTAGCATTTCGTACAGAAACATAAAAGATGATTTTTGATGATGATGATGATGATGATGGTGGTGGTTAAAAAGTTATTTCAAGAAATAACTTTTTATGGTGGTTGTGAGATGTATCAGAAATAAATTCTTAACATTTAAGGTGCTTGTATATGACAGTCCCTTGAGGATTTAGAGCATTAACTTCTAATTTTTAAAGATCCTTTACATATTGACTTCAAAAAGATCTGAGACTTTGAAAACAAACTTTTTTCTTTTAATTTGATAGGTATTTCTAATCCTTAAGAGTTAATATGCTTATATCCATTAACCATTAAATGAAACTTTTTTTTAGGTCAAAAAAGTAGAATCTTTCTAGCTAACCCCTGCTCTTTCCAACATCCAGCCTGATTTCCTTAGCATCACCTTGGATTTCCTAGATCAAAGAGATACACATCGTTGAAGCATCAGAGGCTAGAGATGAGCATCTGTTATTTCCATATGTGTCAACAGTGGTTCAAGAAGCTATGCCCTGTATCTACTAACAACATCTCACCAGGTTCTGTTTCATCTCCTCTGCTTCCTTAATAAGCTCCATGACTGGAGATTCATCACATCCTTTCCCTGCCATGATTTGCCTCATGATCTGCAGACTAGAAGAAAAGAGAGAAATCATAAAGTTTACATGCCCTTTAAAACATAAAGTTAATATCTGCAATCAGTCAGGAAGTAGTCTTCATGGAGGTTCATTGGGGGCTCAAATCCTAGGAATTAGAGAAGTCTTGAGCATAGAAAGTCTCTGTCACTAGCATGATTCCATTCCAAATTGACATTAGGTCTAGGTATGTGATCAGTAGTGAATTCTGTGCTCTTTAATATCAAAACAAAGGTCTCTAACAACCACTGAAAGTACTTTCCACTCTGAAAAGAATGTTTTAGTGTATGACTTGAGTGAAGGAGTGTTTCGGCCTCTGTGTAGAAGAAATCAGAAACCTTGACATCTTTCAAATTAGTTTCAGAACTATTCCCTGTCTCACAGGTAGGATAGATCCACTTCCTTCTACCCCTGTGAGTACCCAGCTCGGATTCAGTATCAAGTCTGACTATGAGAAGGATACTGTTTAAAGGCAATCATTAATTTATGTTTGTGTTGTCTTTTTTCCCTCTCTGGACCTGAGTAGAATGCCCCGTGTAACATGCTCTCTTGCCCCAAAAGAAGTCTATAATGCTGGTTTGCTATCAGCTGATGTTTGACCACCTCTTGCTGGTTTTTGTTCTCCTGGAGGCTGAGTTCCTTAAGGGCTTGAGATAAGGATATAGAAAGAAGACAGATCAACTGAAGTGGCATTTTCTATGACCAGAAAGGAAACAGAGACTTAGTAGTTCCTAAGAACAATGACTGTTCTAACAAAGATTTCAGTTCTCAGGTGCCTAGGAATGTCTCCCCAACCCAGAGAGTTCCCAGGCTCAGAAAAAAATCATCACTCTTCTGCTTAGTATAGAAGAGCAAGTGTTTCTCCTAAAATAATTCTGCCAACATAAATAAGCAAAAATATATCAGTGATCAGCATAACAATGATGGACCTATATGATTAAAGGCATTTACCTGTTTCTTGGGTGGGCATAGGAAGAGTAACTGTGGCTTCATAAGATGAAGAAAATCATACTTATTTTAAAAAATAAAGGATTCCTATGTACCCTGATTTTGTAGTGATAAATTCTTTTATATTCTACTGGAAATGAAAGTCCCAATTTAAAGAGAAAAACAAACAAATCAGTGATTTGTTTATTTTTAACTATTTTATTTTATTACTAATCTATGGTGGTTGCTTTCTCCAGCCTTTCTCTCTTTAGGATACTGAGTAGGGAGCCATACCTTCTTTGTTTTTCCTCCAAGTTAGCCATTAGCTTCTGGAGTAAGAGAGTGTTCTTATCTTCTAGAGGTTTTAGCATCTCTAGAAGTTCCTGCTTCCTTAACTTTAAGTCTTCATTCAATTCTTTCAAGTAGTTGTCATCCATTCTAGGATTCCTGTGGGAAGAGATACAATAATCTATCTTTAGCTTGGGTAAATAAAGACCCTTTCCCCCTCCTAGGTAGCTGCCATTTGACTTCCCCCATCAAAGACTCACTTTTTTGAGGACAAGCAAGATTCTGAAGAGTTTGTACCACTTGTCATCTTGAAGGGAAATTCTTGAAAATACGTGTCTTCTTTTCCTGACCAGTTAAGACATCATTTTGTGCTGCTGTTCTTGAAGCTCCCGTTGCATTGGACTGATTTGAGCTACAGCTTGAGGTCACAATGGCACCAAGACCACAAAATAAGCAGAGCTTCAAGTAGCATCAGTAGCTGCTTGATGACTGAAAATACTGAACTACAAGATTATTTCTTGTCTTAGGTTTAGGCAGATTTCCCCAAGTGTTATTTGGAAATCTTTGAATGAATAGGATGGAATCACAGCCAGTGTACCTGCATTATAAAACACTGTTGGATAAGAAAATAGTGACTTATCAAAAAGAAGTCGTCAACACCATGGTAACGGACTTCCATGGAAAGCCTGCTGCTCAAAATGCTGGATTCTATGGGTGAGGAAAAGATAAAAAGATAACAGCACCTATTTCTAGGAGTTTGGCGAAGGAAAGGATACTTCTAACCAACATTTAAAAATGGACAGAGGTTAAACTGGCCAATACTATGAGTGTAATGGAGTAATAGATGAACCGTTATCATTCCTCCCCCCCTCCAATCTTTAAAACTCCATTATGTCAACTGGATGTGGTGAGTCACATCTATAATCCCAACACTTTGATCTAATGTCAAGGGGAAAGAATATTGGGCATATAGGGAGAGGATGTAGTTTGGAAAGATCCATACCCACACTGTCAGGGGTCTTCCCCGGCCAGATTCTGTTCTGGAAGGCTATACTTCCTGGGCTCACCTCCACAGATTGACTCTGACTCTGTTATTCAACCTGCATTAGAACCACATATCTTTTGGATTCTTAAGATTGACTCTCTTATCTATGTTATTTAAGTAGAAGATAGTCCAAAGGATTATACATTTTTAAATGTGCCCTTTGAAAAAAGTTTTATGGATTCATTTTTAGGTGATATCAGATGTGACTTAAGACATGCCATTTCAAATACCAACTGACCATTTCCAGCCTTTTTCTATGAGTTTTCTCCAAAGTAATTTAAGTCCTTTATCATTAGGGAAATTTGAAAGGCAAACTATTGCATTGAAAAAAATTACAAGAACTTGGTTTGGGTCTCAGTTTCACTGTGAGCAGTGGGCTGCCTGTGAGCAAGTTTCCAAACTCTCTGAGCCTGATGAGGTTTCCATTTTTATAAAAGAATGAAATATTGACCTGATCAACTTGTGAGCTTGAAATATATAACATGCCTGGCTCATGTCAGATGTTCATTCACAATAGTGAGATTTTGTTCAGTTTGGGTTTGCTTAATGCCTCATTAAGTGGCTAGATTTTTTTTTAAAGCCGATATGTGTGAAGCTTAATCACAAAAACCTTTCATTTTCAAGATCTCTTCCAAAGTCTCTGAACCCTTTTCTGAATTTAAAACTTCCAACCATTTTTTGGAAATAGAGACTTCTCCCAAATTATATATGATCAGAGTCCCACAAAAATATGGATCTGCCCTGGGTTAGATAGGATACAAGCCTTCCCTATGTATCCTCTACATCAAAGCTTCTTTTAAAACAATCTTTACAAATACTTTTGCTAAAGTTTTCAGTGTCACTTGAAGGTTGTGTGTGACAGAAATAGGTTATTAAATTAGAAAAGCCGCAGCATGTTAATTCATGTTGGTTGTCCTAGGACTATCCACAAAAAATTTCAATTGAATGAAGGTGAGTAAAATGTTCACTGTTAAAAGGAGGTGGTGGGTGGACTAGTTATTATTAATAGCATCTTAGACTACATATGTGGCAGGTGGTAGCAAATAGTAAAGGACAAAAATGGCATTGCTCACTGAAGCATAGCCTCTTTAAATTTCATGTTGTGACATTTGGCAGGCAGAACTATGATAGAATATTAAAACATTTAATGGGCAGGCAGCATCCCAACTCACCTTCCTCTCTGCCCTTGCTTGTGAATGATTCCAAGAGGAAGAACACTTGCTATTCTGATGTAGTTTTTTCTACAGCCAATCAGCAATGTTTATTTCCTAACATTCTGATGTTCATATCTTCAACCTGGAGTATGAATTCCAAGGAGTATCTTTGCCTTATAATGATGTGTGTGGATATTACAGTGAAAAGCTTTTCACAAGAAGCAATCCTCCAAACCAGAAGCCAAGTAGTATTGACGGAGAGTTAGTTGATGTTCTGTATCAGAATCTAGTACAGGAAGAAAGGAGGGTGACATTTTAGATGATCATTAAAGGTGGAGGAACTTGAAGTAATTTTTCTTGAAGTAGAAAGCTATGTCATCTGCTGATTGGAAATGTTTGGTGAGAAACCCCTGGAAGAGTGATGGCATGAGTTTTGGAATTGCACCTGAGCAGTGGGAAAAGAAAGCCATCCAGGCAAAAGTACAAATTACCGCTTTATAGTACCAAAGGTCAAATTGACTTTGGAAGCTGAATTTGCTATGAATCAGTAGTTATACAGTTTCTCCTATCAGTAACTGGCAAACTGAAAGCTACAATTGAGAAAAACATGGTGGATTCTTGCCTGGAACCTGGCAGAACCAATAAGCAGAAATTCAAGGAAGAAGGGTTTGAGAATGTTGGTGAGAGTGTCCATCAAAAGGTTTGCCTAAGGCTGGGGGATGGTGGCGCACATTTTTAATCCCAGCACTCAGGAGGCAGAGCCAGGTGGATCTCTATGTGAGTTCAAGGTCAGCCTGGTCTACAGAGCGAGTTCCAGGACAGGCTCCAAAGCTACGCAGAGAAACCCTGTCTCGAAAAAACAAAACAAAACAAGACAAAAGTTTGCCTAAGTCTTTGGGGTGTTCAGGATACAAAAAATGGTAAGGAGAGAACAAACAAGAAAGGAGTTGAGTTTGAAGAGTGTGGGGAAGCAGAGTAGAGGTTGGAGTCAGTGGATGTACATCTTATGAAATAACCTGTGGAGAGTCATCACCAGTTATAGCTATAGTAACAGTCATGATGTCTTCTGCAGTAACTTTGCATCTTTCACTTCCTTTCACTGCATAATCACTGAAATTCATGTGATATCTCGAAATAGGCCTTACAACAGGTTATTCACAATGACCTCATCCAATGTTAGAGCGTTTGGTTTTAGTATCTGTTAAGAAAAAGCGTGATTGCTCTATAATTAGAGAGCTCTGAACCATTTTAGTGTTAGTTTTGCCAGCGGAAAGTCAAATTAGTCTAATTAAGTCAGGTCTCCAAAAGTAGAGGCAATTATTTTCATATTAATGCCAGAGATTAGGGGGAAAGGAAGAGGGAGAGAGGAAGAGCGGGAGGGAATTACATTTCTTTGTTGTTTGTTATAATCATTTTGTTGGCTCCTTCCCCTTAACTCTTTTTTTTTTTTAATAATTTATTGGGGTTTTTGTTTTGTTTTGGGACAGGATCTCATTGTATAGCCTTGGCTGGCCTGGAGCTCAATAAGTAGACCTTGACTGACCTTGAACTCACAGAGAACCCCCTATATCAGCCTCCCAACTGCTGGAATTAAATGCACCACCACACTCATTTTTATTTTTAACTGTGTGTGTTATGTGTGGGTATATGCACTTGAGTGTGATACCTGAAGAGGCCAGAAGAGGGCATTGGATCCCTTGGAGCTAGAGTTACAGGTGGTGATTAGCTGCCTGACTTGGATGTTGGGATCTGAACTTGGGTTCTCTGAAAGAGCAGTTTGCACTCTTAATCACTAAGCTAGCTCTTCAGTTCCCCCAACCCCTTGCTTAGCTCTTTTTATAGTTGTCCCAACCTAGTCTGTACCTACATTTAAAAAGAACACAACCACTTGAGGCAGTTGAGATGATTTTCTGTTACTCTTGAGAGTTTTCGGTTGTTTTTTTTTTTTAAAGTAATGCTTTGTCTTAACGTTTCCAGATTCTTGGTATAATGGTCTTCAAACAAGTGTATGAATTTTCACAAAGACTTTTCAAGAAAAGTATAAGCAAGGTCTGGGAAATGGCTCAGCGTGATGAACTGAGTTCAAATCCCAGAACCCATGCAAACATGGCCATGTGTATACCTGTAACCCCAACACTGTAAGATGTGGAGACAAGAGGATTGATGGTGCTTGCTGGTTTCTAGACAATTCCAGGTTCATTGAGAGATCCTGTCTGAAGGGAATAAGGCAAAGAATAATAGAGCAAGACACTAGACACCCTGCCCTGCCCTCCAGTGCACAGATGCGTACACTCACAACCCCCGCTTCCTGCAACACACACAAAAGAAGAAAGAAAAACAGAGAAGAAAAGGATATTTTTCAGAGAATCTTTTTCTGGACCCTCAGTTTCCACAAGAATTCCCCACTAATATGGATGTGTCCAAGAGTGCTGCTTAGTCTCGTTCCCACCTCCCTTTCCAAGTGCATTTTGCTCACTTAAAGAATGGAATGCATTGTAACCATCTTGAATCTTATTTCAGTGACCTGTTTTTATTTTAAAAAATTTTTTTATTCATTTCACATACCAACAACAGATCCCACTCTCATCCCTCCTCCCGCTCTCCCCACTCCCACATAACTCCCCTCCACCCCCTCCTCCAAAAGAGTAAGTTCTCCCATGGGGGGACAACAAAGCCTGGTATATTCAGGACCAAGCCCCTCACCCCTGCCTCAAGATGAGCAAGGTGTCCGACCATAAGTAATGGGCTGGCGCTCATGCACCAAGGATAGATTCTGATCACACTGCCAGGGGCCCCTCAAACAGACCAAGCTATACCACTGTCTCCTGTATGCAGAGGGCCTAGTTTGAGAGTGTATAAATTCTTAAAGGCATTCAAAACTTACAATTCAAAATGTTGGTGTTGAGGCTAATAAGAGTAAAGGACCATTAGTGACCAGGAAGTCTGGTTCCACTTCTCTGCTTTCAGCAAAAAGAAGGGCTATCTAATTTGAATTACCAGCTTAGGTTTATTAGAGTTAAATCTTGATAATGAATTACTATTTGAATTTTGGCTTATAATTCAGAAGGAGTTTCAAACATTTGAAAGACACAGCTATAATAAACACCTTATCCCCACTTACTTATTTATATAAACAAGGGTTTTTTTTCCCCCAGTGAGGATTACATTAATACAAACAATATGAATGGAATTGATTCTGAAAGGCTATCTCATTCAAGGAGTAAGTATGAACTCATGGACCAACCGGGGGGCGGGGGGTGGGGATGCTGTCGTATTTAATAGAATTGCTTTACTTAGAAACTGTTTTTGAAACAGACAGAACTTTTGTCATAAACATGCTGTGTCAGAAACAGACAAATCAACTTGTGTCTTTCTACAGTGTCAGAATTGATTGAATGATAATAAATTCCCAAGCACCTTCTGTTTCCTTGGCTGAAGTTTGCCAAGTAGTCTCGGTTTCCCGCGGTAGTTAGTCAAGGAATACACAATCCTTTGATTCCAGTTTTGACTTTCAGTGTCAACTCTCAGATCACACATTGCATGTTGCCCAGAAAATGTACTTCTCTGTATCTGGAGATGTAAGCCAAAGGATGGCTGCAAAAGGGCTAAAGAGGCTGCCACAGAGTTCAAGGAGTGCCAGAGAGGAGGCCTTCCTGTGAAGAGGAGCAGGTTGATACAGATGGGGAGAGACTCATTGCCGACGGTTAAATAAGTCAACAAGCCCTGTTAAAGGGCTGGTCGCTCGGCCAGGGTTGAGCAGCCTGAGGATCCAGCAGAGCTACCTAAGAGTGGGACCGTGGAGACCATAGGGTCACTGTACAAACCTGGATCCGGACACATAAATGGACAAGTAGGCTGTATACAGCTGTGAGGACTGAGCTGAAGCCTCTGGAACAGTTGGGAGTCCTCTGCCTATTGGTCCCTCAAGCACACATCACATTGGGTTGGTGGAGACTCACCCTCTTTGTGGGTCCAGGTGAGTGTGTTACACCCTTTTCTCAGTCTGGTATGCTTGAGACTAAAAATGGAGTAAAATGCCGCTTGTAACATGGGAGCTACTCGGGGGCGAGCTTGAAAAACCACTATATGGAGTATTTTGGGGCTGGAAACAGTCTGATTTCGACAGTTTTTGACTGCTGGATGAGAGTCTATTTTATTTAGGTGTTGTCAGATGTGAGTGTAGAAGATTCATTAAATATGAGTGATTATGAGAGAGATTTATTTGTCTGTGAGTTTGAGACAACCCTGGTCTACATAGTTCTAGGCCAACCAGAACTACGTAGTAAGACCCTGTCTCAAAAAAGAAAAGACAGATCTATTTGAAAATATCAATATTATAACATTCCAGAAATTATATTTTTGTACCTATTTAAAATTAGAGTGAAAACATGTAATATTTATTTTGTTATCAGTGTATGGTTGGGGGAATATGCCGCAGAGTATATGTGGAGGTCAGAGAACAACTTCGTGGAATCCGTTCTCTCCACCCACCCTTAGCGGGGTTCCAGGAATTGATCTCAGTTGTCAGGCTTTGGTGACAAAAGCTTTTTCTTGTAGAGTCAGTCATCTTGCCAGCCCTAAAATCAAACATTTTAGGTGTCAACTTAAAAACATGTGACATGGTACCTACTACCCACTTTACCCCAAAATTTTCTGTAGTACATAAGCAAAATGTCTTAGAGACCACTACTCTAGGGCAGAAGTTCTCTGTCTCCGATGGGATTTAAGAATACCCTGGGGGGAACGTGTGAAAGCAGCGGATTTTCAGGCTCAGGCCCCAGAGATTCTCACTGGCGATTGTGTGGCTTTAACAATGTTCCCGGGCTGGAGAGATGGATCAGAGGTTAAGAACACCGACTGCTCTTCCATAGGTCCTGAGTTCAATTCCCAGCACCCACATGGTGGCTCACTACCATCTGTAATGAGATCTGGCACCCTCTTCTGTATACATAATAAATAAATAAATCTTTAAAAAAAAAAATGTTCCCTGGTGATTCTGACATGAATCCCATGGACCTGTCTTCAGGAAAAACTGCCTCAAATTTTCTTCTTCAGTCACAATGAATCAGCAGAAAAGCAACATGACTTGGGTAAGGTTTTGTTTTGTTTTTCTGTGGGCCATCTGTAGAAGTGCTGCTTCTGACTTTTACGTTCTGTCACACTTTCACCCTTCACTTAGATGCCCTCAGAGTTCTGCTGCAGAGGAGGAAGCCGTTCCAGCATTTGTAAAGAAAATGATTCAGAACACGACCCCATGGTGAACTCTCCCTGGCCATCACTACTGCCCATAGATGGCCATGTATCACACATTTCTTTCTGAATAAGTGAAGGAATGTTTTTGTTGGGTGGGGGAAACACTGGACAGATTAGTAGGCCACATTTGTTTTTTATTTCCTTCTGTTTCAATAGGGAGCTCAGAGGCAACTTCGAATATTTCAGCCCTAACTCCTGCTTAGGACCTAATTTCTTAGTCTTGATTTTTTTAAATTAGTTTCTTAAATTAGTTTTTTCATATTTTCATAAACCACCTGATCCTTTGTAAGTAAGTATAGAGAAAAATAAGTTTACCTCTGTGTATATTTTTAAATATGTGGATACATAGATTAGACCAAAAGTTTCTTTGGTTTGGTTTGGTTTGGTTTTGGCTTTTTGTTGTTGTTGTTGGTGTGGTGGTAGTAGTGGTGTTGGTTTACTCATATGTGCCTATAAAGAGACTTTGCTTCTAGAAGGCTGGACTGATGAACTTCAGTATAATATTTTGGGGCACCCCACTGAAAGGCATATTGGGATTTCAGGACCACAGTCAGGTTGAGGGAAGTAAGAGATCAAATGCATTCAGAAGAAATGGAAGTTAAACGCCCAGACTTCAGCCCCATCAAGGAACTGTACAACTGTAGTAAGTAGCAAGTGGAAAAATAAAGTGGAATCTCTCAAGATGGGGTAGTTGAGTTGGTCAGTAAGAGTTATAGGTATACAGAATTCACCTGAAAGAAAATCTAGAGGATTTTTAACAGGATGGTAACTATGATGGTGCCAGGATTTCTCCAAATACATTTAAAATCTTTTAAGAACCCTTGACAACAATTTTTTTTTGTACAAGATAAAGGCTAAAAAGGAACTCAAGAACCATTTATTTGTCCTACAGTTTTTATTATTTTTCTTTGACAATTTCATCCATGTATATAATGTGTTCTGATTACTCTCTCCCCCACATCTTGCATTTCTTTAGACTAGACTTGCCTAGCCTTAAGTTTATACAGAAAAATGAGACAAAAAAAATTGTTCTTAGGATTTGCCAGGTTTAGATCGGGGTCCTGCAAAGGATGGGAGTCTCCTTTTGTTAATATGAGAAGGATGCTCCTCATAGTCAGTAGGGCACCTTAGGAGCAAGGCTTGGCAAGGGAAAGGGGTGAAGACAGCTCTCACTTGCTCTTTAATGAGAATGTCCTTATCAGTGAAACAGCTCCATATCCACATACAGGTTAAACACGTTATATGTGAGAAGGTAGGATGCGAGGTAACACTGTAAGACAGCAGAGGCCTAGTCTACAGTGTGCTATGAGGATGGAGCTTCAGCTCCACTGAAAATACGACTCAGTCCTGTTGATACTTAATCATTTTCAAGAGAAGATAGCAGTCTAGATGTTTTGTGTGACCTCCTGACTTTTTGTTTCGTTTTGTTCTTAATTTTTTTTTTGAAACAGAGTTTCTCTATATAGCCTTGACTGTCCTGGAACTCTGTCTGTAAACCAGGCTGGCCTCAAACTCAGAGATCCACCTGACTCTGCCTCCCCAAGTGCTGGGATTAAAGGTGTGGGCCACTGGCGGGAGCCATGTGACTTCTCTGGGGAACAAGGCCTGAGAATAGCACAAACGGCTCTCCTTATGGCAAAGTCCTGGAGACCCTGCTCCACTTGGCAAAGACCTATGGACAGTTTGCTGTATGATTCTGGGCATGACCCCAGGAGCATATGTGCTACCTGCTCTCCTTGTTTGTACCATGCTAGTCATACTGCCAGCCTGAATGAATCACAGTAGGTCATGAAGTTTAATATTACGTATTTGCATAACTGTTCTGGAAAGAATGATTTTAATCACAAGTGTCTTTGAGAATTGTTATTAAATAGATGGTATCAAGAGTTAATGGGAACAGTCTAGGAACAAGGAATGAAGTAGAATCATAGAAACCCACAGTTTCCTCATTTCTAGTAACTGTGCCAATACCCCCCAAGAAGTTAAGGGAGAAGAACATGAGAGCAAGGGATAAAAAATGGCAGCTATTAAGAGTAAGTTTCCAAGTTATGTTGCTTATAGGATAAAAGGAAAAACCTGGTATCTCCCCAGAGGAGATAAAGTAGTACAGAATGTAGAATGAATTGATCCAGCTTTGGCTGGTGATTTAATTGTGAGAACCCAGACACTACCAGATGTAAATATTAACCATTAGAGACAAAACTCTCTCTCACCCTGCATGACACTGAAACTGCAAATGCTGCCAACTGGGCACACTGTTCTACCTGTAGGTGTGCCTAGTTAGAAAACTTCCTTTCTTAGCTTGCAAGACGGCTTATGCTTCCAAGAGTAGAGTTATAGATCTGAAAGGTAATGGCTAGTGGTGGGAGAGCTGGGGGACAGAAAGCGAAAGAGGCAAGGAACAAACTGGTAATTATCGTAACCATTTTTAGAAACTTGAAGCAAAACTGATTGTAAAACAGTTCATGCAAGCCATTGAAACTGCATAAATAAAAACAGCCCAGGCTATCCAGGGCCACTTGTTTGAACAACAGGTGGTCACAATTTCATCATGGTGCCAGCTTCACACATCCATCCCAGGTCATTGAACCCGTCTGGAGCAAGGCTTCCAGCAGGCCACCACCGCCCAGCAGATGTCTGACTTTTAAGTACTTGTATGAACCAACTGTTTCTTTGAGGGCTACATTTGACTTGCAGCCTGCATATTTGGGAAAGTTAATTCAATGACATCAGGTTTTTTTTGTTGTTTTTTTTTTTCCTGTACCAAGATTTTCTTTTTTGCACTGAAATAATTTTCAAAAGAAGCATTTACATGTAGATAGGAATACTGACTTAATATCATTTCTCAGTTTGATAGATTTAGACTCAATGTGTCAAGTGATTGGAAGGTAACCCTTCCAATCCAAACCAAACTCAAAGCAACATATACTTTAGATACCTGTATTAGCCACTTTTCATTCTTGTGATCAGAATACATGCCAGGACGATTCAAAGGAGGGAAAGTTGAATTTGGCTCCTGGTTTCACGGAGATTTCAGCCTGTCATGGAAAGGGAGATCACTGCAGAACGGCTCAGCTCATAGAGGTGAGTGGCAGTGGTTCACAGGGCAGCAAACAGAAGACAGAGAAAGTGATCTCCTTCTTCCACCCAGACTCCACTATTGAAAAGCTCCACAGTTTTCAAAATAGTGCCCAAGCTGGGGAGTAAGTGCCATAAGCCCATGGTGGGCATTGCAGATTCAAAGCATAGTAGTATCCATTGTTAGGCATTACAGGGAGACCACAGACTAAGCATGCATTAGATAAAATGTAACATTTGTCAAGGCTTAAAGATATATAACGGATCTCAAATTCAGCAATCTAGTCACATTACATGAATGAAATGACATGTAGGTTCAATAGTTGAAACAGAGCAAAGAATTCTCTAAAATTGCTTTAGCTGTGTCTTCGTGTTCATACGCCACTTCGACAGAGATGATTGGATAGTCTAGAGGTTTTTGCTACTAGTTTTATTTTTAATTTAGTAATAACCATCTGTAATTTTCTAAAAAAATAGATAATAATGTGCCTGTATATTGCTTCAACATCAAATGCTAAAAGAAAGCTGACATTTGTCATAGTAAGACTTTCTTCTATATTAACAGCATTTTCCTGGAGGTTTTCATTTGCATTTTCAAATAAATAATTAAGGCACTATAAATAATAATTAGGAATATACATAGAAGCAATGTCGGGGTAGAGCTTTTATTTTTAACAACTTTATAGTTCTGATGACAAATTCAAGAATCTTCTGGGTGTATACACTGCTTTTTTACACACATGCACACGCATACACCAATTATTCAATCTTGTTTAAAACACTAACTCATACTTGCTTTACAATTTAGTTTAGGTGCATTATAGCAACCTTTAAATATTATTTAAAAAGCTATCAAAACATTATTTATGAATTACAAAACATTTTAAGTAAATGAAATTTTACTGCATGGGTACGTATATTATAAACCTAATCTATAAACTAAGCAGCTTTTTACTAATAAATAAACTAAAGCACATTTCATAGTAGCATATCATGATAATAAAAGATCTGAATTAGAATAGAAACTCTAAATTTTGTAATTCATTAAGAACTATTTACTCCTGTGTCCAAATGGCCACAAAGCTTGATTTAAGGGGTTTATGTTAATTAAAATTTCTTTGGAAATTATAATATAGATAAGCATTTAAAAATATGTCTGTCCTGCCTGTAGTTAAGAGCACTTGTTTTTGCAGAGAACCCAGATTGGAGTCCCAGCACCTACATGGTGGCTTTTAATTGTCTATCATTCCAGTCCCAGGAGATCTGATGCCCTCTTCTGGTCTCCACAGGCACTAGCCACACACATGGTGCTCAGACATGCATGCAGATAAAACACTCAAACACATAATAAAATAAAAAAGTCTGCCCTAGAAACAGAGGCATTTTAAAAGATTAAGCATGTTAATAGCTATGCTGAGAAGTTTCCCGTGAACCCTTTCTTGGGTATGAGATCCTAAGAGACAGATGTGTTCTTTTCTCTTGTTCACTGAACAGACTCACTGGTCATTAAGTCAAATTGGAGTGGAGAGTTGAAAGCATCAGCATTTTTTTCAGCTGAAAACTTTTCACGTGTCATGTATAACAGTCATTAATGCACAGCCTTGCTACTTCATTTCACTTTCTTATTGTCTAGTCCAGAGTTAGACTTACAGCTAGTTTGAGTTCAGGCTCTCTTTTCCAGTGGTAAAGAGGTCTAAGGATATATGTCTGATTCCATGCTGGCTAATGAAGCACAAAGGGAAGACCGTTGGTGTTCCTGGGCAAGAGTTTTTCTCTCTAATAAAAAGGGAAGGAAAAATAAAGAAAAAAAAAAAGAAAGAAACCTAAAGAGAACATACATTTACTCTCTACTTTCTTTCCTACTTTGGATACTGTCCCAGAAGGACAGAAAACATGGAACTACAGTAGCCATTTGGAAACAATGAGATAGAAAGCCAAAAGAATCACAAAGAAACCAAACACCTTGAGATGAAGGAGCTTTGAGATTCTGAAACCTTTGAACCACTAGGTCCAGGCTTCTTATGACATAATTAGATGCTATTGTTTAATCAATGGCTAGTTGAATTTCTTTTTACTTGTAGCTAAATGTATTCTACCTGTAATACCATATAATTGCATGGCCCGCATTGTTCCAGAGTTGGCTCATACTGACTTGTAAAATAATTACACACCACCACAATTCCATATCCAGTGACTTCAAGTTGGTAACTTTGGGCTTTACATGATCTATGGTGGAAGTTGTTATGTTATGGAACTGGCCCGAAAGTACAATTTTTTGTTTGGTTTTGTTTCCTCAGAGAACAGGTTGTTAATGGTTCATCAGCACCATATTGCTAGGGAAAATACAGTATCAACTACTTTGCTACATATGACTGTTTTTAAAATCACGTCTATGAGGGGCTGGAGAGATGGCTCAATGGTTATGGACACTAGCTGCTCTCCCAGTGGCTCTGGGTTAAGTTCCCAGCACCCACACAGCAGCTTACCATGGTCTGTAACTCCAGGAATCCAAAGCCATCTTCTGACCTCAGCAGGCGCTGCATGCACATGGGTCATTATTTTGTGTGCACACGTGTATGGGTGTGTATGTGCTGTTGCACACGTGGAGATCAGAGGACAACTTGTAGGAGTTGGTTCTCTCCCTTCTACCATGAGAGTCCTGGCAAGGAAACTCAGGTCATCAGGCCTGACAGTCAGTGCCTCTATCTGCTGGGCCATCTTACCAGTCCCCTATCATCCTTTAAAGTGATTTTTAAATTAAAAAAAATTTTTTGAAAATTTCATACATGACTATTCTGCATTTACAAATAACGAATGGGTAATGAGTATGTCAAAACATTTTAAGTTACAGTATTTTAGAAAGAGACTAGTAAATTTAAGGGAAGCAAAATAAAGTCTCAAATTATTTTAAAACCAACCCAGTATTATGTGTAACTAATTAACAGCAGAGTCAAGTTTACAATTTGACTCTTACTTTCAGAAACTTTTTGTGGTGGATTAGAATCCAGAACCTCACATATGTTAGGCAAGCCGCCTATATTTAGCTATTCTATTAGCCATTACAATTTGATTCTTTATTCCCATTTTAGTGAAAGTACCAGTATACCACAGAGCACTATATAATTTATATAATAGTGATAATAACAATAATTCATTGCTTGCCATATCTAGCCTCAAATTAAAATAGTAAGTTGGAGATGCATGATTTTCTATAAATGTATCAGCTTAGGTTTCATAATGCATATAATCTTTGTTTAATTAGATATTCCAAAATTTGGTCTATTCAGCAAAGATGCAGCCCTTGAAGAAGGTTGACATATGGGAAGTGTGAACGTGAGATCACAAGCTGCCAACAACCTTTAATCATCATTATTCACAGCAAGTCCTGATGAGTAACCAGATGATCAGAATGAGCTTTGACTGCCCAAGTGCATCAAGGATCCTCTCACAGAGGGAATGAGCTGCCCACAGTCCTTCTCCAATGGCCAAAGAATTGTCAGCCCAAGGCTGAGATCTTCTACTCAAGTAAAAATCACTGGACAGTCTTGAAAGATAGAAATTGCACTGTGAGTTGAAATGCATTCTTTAAAGAACAGTGGCTGAACCCCTGAGACAGTATAAGGCTGACAACTCAAGTCTGAAACAGTTGGCCACATCTGCCAGCAAAGATCAGATACTGAAAATACTCAAAATTTGTCAAAACTTCCCAGTGCTGGTGAAAGTTAAAACTGGAACATTTCCGTTAAGTAATTAGGTGATATACTACATATCAAAAAACTTAAAAATAGATGTGTTGTGAAATTTTGATATGTTAACTGTGAGAGAATACGAATAAAATAATTTACTATGTTTCTATTTGAGGAGACAGTTCAATTTGCAAAATGTAAAGAAATGTTTATGGGGAGATTTTATGGCAGGTAAAAGTGCTTGTTGCACAAGCATGAGGTTCTGAGTTCAGTTCTCCAGCACCTACATAAAAAGAGTATGGCCATATGGCCATGTGTACACACACACACACACACACACACACACACACACACACCCCAAAAAAGCAACTTTTCTTTTAAAATTTTATTTTGCATGTATGTGGTATATGTTGTTTGTAGTGTGTGTATGTGTACATGTTCATGTGAATGTGTATATTAGTACATTCAGGGGCACATGGATGTGGAGGCCGGAGATCTCCTCAGTTGCTCTCCACTTTACTTGTCCAGACAGGGTCTCTCACTGAATCCTGCACTCAGTGATGCCTGGCCTGCTGGCCAGAGAGCTCCAGGGACCTGCTTCTCTCAGCCTTCCCAGTGCTGGGGTTATAGGCAGGCACCACTCAGCATGCCTTTTTTATGTGAGTGATGGAGATACAAACGCAGGCCCTCTTGCTTGCCTGGCAGGCACTTTACTAATTGACCCATATTACCAGCCCACTTAGTATTCATGTCAGAAATTGTAATCTTGGTGACTAATTTTACAGAAGTTTGATAGCTGTAAAGATTAATGAGCATTAATTATAGATTTGTGAAAATTGGAAACAAAAGTCTAGGAACTGTGAGATAAATGAATTAATTTTGATGTATCCAGGCAATGACATTTAATGGAGCCATTAGAATAATATTTTAGGGATGTTTGAGAAAATGCTAAAAATACAATGGCAAGTAAAAAATAATATGAGATGTTAGACTCCATTTGTGTATGTTTTTGGAAGTCTGAAAAATGCATTAAAATCAAGATTTTTTTTAAAAGTATGTCATTCCTCCATTTTCTGAAAATTTCAAGTTTCTCTAGTGAGCATGTGTAAATCTTTAAAATAAAAAAATTGTTCTTATAAAATCAAATCATACTAATTGTATAAGTAGAAAGTACAGTGAGTAAGCTTTTCAAACATGCTGCTAAAGGGAACCCCATGATCACTAAATGAGTATTTATGGCTTGTATAATGGCAGAATGGGCCACAAGTTCAGTATTGTGAAATTGTTTTTAAAATGACGTATCTTAAAATTGAAAAGAAAAAAGTGTAGTGTAAAAGAAAGAAGATATGGAAACACATATTTATAAAGATAATATGAAATTAAAAACAAAACACTTCAAGTCAAGTCACTTGGAAAACATTCTGATGAAAAAGGACAACTGTCTCAATTAGCATTAAAATCGAAAACTACGTTCCCTCTTCACATCCCCATGAAACAAAGTGGACTGACTGACATGGACTGACTCTATGGGTATCATGGAGGTGGAGGAAGAAGAGAGACCTGGATGGTTGTGGGGTAATGTTTAGCAGGTGTTAGGAATTGAGAAGGGGCTGGAGAAATGGCTCAGCTGTTAAGAGTGCTTGCGCACATCATGAAGATGGCAGTTTGGATCCCACCATTCACGGAACAAGAAGAGTATCCTACAAAATGTTTAGGACTCCATCTCCAAGAGATCTGATGCCCTCTTCTGGCCTCCATGTCTCACACACACACACACACACACACACACACACACACACACACACACAC
>CABHPP010114891.1:15633-44641 GCA_902168425.1 Peromyscus attwateri | reverse complement strand
GTAAGCTGCCCTACTTGGTTGCTGTAGGGACTAAACACACATCCTCTGAAAAACCAGCAGGTGTTCCTCCATACTGAGACACCTCTCCAGTCCTTCCTATGTGGCCTTTGATGCAAACCAGCTAAAGGAAAACTCATTTGATGTCACTTTTTAAAAAAGCAAAGTAAGTCTTAAGTATCAAAAAATGCAGACATTCTTAATATATGCTAGAAAAGGCAGCGGGGTGGTCCCCGAGGTCAGGAGTTGGGTAGGAAATGACTAAAGAGAGGCAAGAGGGAACTGTCTGAGTGACAAACGCTGAAAGTGGGCTGTGTTGGTGTGGGCATAAGCACATTTGTCAACACTCAGGGGACGTTATGCTTTGAATGGCTGCCTTTTATTGTACTCGAGTATTTAAAGCCTTCTGAAAATAACTACAAGGCAAACTACAAATGAGGAAGCTAAGCTAGTGGCGTCTGAGACAGAGGTATACAGCCTTGTGACTAATAAGAACAGAGAGAATCCATGGGTAAAATGGGCCAAGTACATAAACAACAAAAAGCAAAACTAACAATGAACAATAACCACATGACAACAGATTAGATGCCAGGGGTGATCTCAGTGTGCCCGCAGACGTGCAGATGTCAGCATCATTATGTTGGCAAAGAAGAAGAAAAAGAAGAGATCTCTTCCTGGTAAGTGGAGATTTTACTTCTGTGAGTGGCATTTTGGTGTGGCATGATACACAAATTAAGAATGTTCCAATTTCAAGTTTTACCAAGTAAAGGCACATAGATCCTACACCCTTGCGTCTCCGTCTCAGCTATGGTCTATGACTCCACGGCCTGAGCTTCTGTTCTCCTTTATTCTCCCTCTTCCTCCACCACTCCCACACCTCCGCCTCTCCCTTCTCATGCAACCTTTCCTTGAGATTATTCCTGCAGTGTCAGCTCAGTCCTTTAGGCAGTCCTTTTGAGCTTCCTGTTTCTGATGTCTGATTGGCTAGTAGCTGGATGGTCTAGGATGTCCTCTTCCCAAGTCTGGTGGCTGGCAAGCTGCCTGTTAGCAGGGGTGACAGGAGCCATGGGATCAACTTGTTCTCATTATCCAGGAGGCTAGCCTGGGCTCCTTCAGATGACGGCAAGAGGGGTAGCCCTGGTGTGTAAGCATGGGCTGTGCCTCTGCTTGTGCTCATTGTGTGATGGTTTAGGTGTGTTTCCTAAAAGCCCTTTCACTGAAAAGTCACGTCTCAGTGTGGCAGTGCTGGAAGGGAGCCTCGTGGGGCCAGAGCCCTTGGGGATGAACTTAGCCTTTCAGACTAAGTTCTCTCACCCCTGCGCTCCCTCTTGTCTTCTCTCTTTCTTTGTGTCTTGAGGCAGCGCAGAGCCTTCACCAGATGTGACCACCTGAGTTTGGAACTCCCACCCTTCCATAAAAAATATGTCAAAATAAACCTTTTTTCTTTATCTTACACCATGGCTAAGCAGCATGGCAGATTCCCACTGCAGTACACAGTGGTGTCTCCAAGCCATGCAGGGCACTTTAGATTTGGATTTAGCTTTTGCTAGTATAGGAAAAAAAAAAAAAAAGGTTTCTGGGCTACATGCTGCTGGATGGAGGCATGGACCCACTGCCTCTCAGAGTCAGCAGAGAGCAGGGCTCCCCCAGAGCTGGTAGTAAACATACCTTTGCCATATTGGGAAGCTGAGGTGGGCCAAGGCTGCCACTGCAGTTTAAAGCAATAGATCCACAATAAGACAGATACAGGTAGAATAAGACTTTAAATGGTTTACAATGTGTGTAAAAATGTACATTGGCTTGGAAGAGAAAAGAAAAGGAATATAGACAGTTACATAAAGAAATAGAAAGTTTTAAAAAATAATGTCTTTAAAAAGACAATAAAAGTAAAATAATAAGCCACATAAAGATGGATATTACACGGAAAATCAGGATTGTGTTGTTTTGGGGATTTTTAACTGCAGAGAAACATTTGATTGTAAAAGCTACTGAGCAATATGTATATTTTAAAGATATCTTGATTTCAAATTTTATGTCTAAGGATACATTGCTTTGGAAAAGAGGGTCTGTTTTGTTTCCACAGAAGATGAGAACCTATAAATTGCTTCAGGCTAATATGGTTTGATCAAGGAAGACTCCCCTAAGAGGTCTCCAGATGATCCAATATCCAGAACAGCTTCAAGACAACTGGCTCAGAGAATATCAGCATCACAGACTACTCCCAGGATTTGACCATTATCTCAAATTTTCTCAGGATCCCCATAAGAATACCAGTACCCCCCATCAGCAGTAAGTAGCCTAGAACACTATGCCCACATTCCAAAAAAAAAAATGGATTATGGCTGTTTATCTTTGTTTAGGTTGTTGGTTACAAATTGTAATTGGTCATAGTCAATCTCTTTCTAAAAAAAGAAAGGGGATATGATATAGAAATATAGGATATAGCCTGGCGGTGGTGGCACACGCCTTTAATCCCAGCACTCGGGAGGCAGAGGCAGGTGGATCTTTGTGAGTTCAAGGCCAGCCTGGTCTACAGAGCGAGATCCAGGAAAGGCACAAAGCTACACAGAGAAACACTGTCTCGGAAAAAAAAGAAATATAGGATATAGATATGATAGGATAAAAGGATAGATTATTGAATCTACTTTTGAAGAGCAACAACTTGCTTAAAATGTTTTACATTGCTATGGATTTTAGTTTATTGATACAAATTTAAAGTTAATTTTGTTATACTGTATGTATATTTCTACTCTTAAGGTATTTAAAATTGTAACATACAATTAAGAAATACAGATTAATAGTCATCCATGATAATCAAAATTATAGTCATGTTAGTTAAGTTTTCTAGGTATACATAGATATATTTCAATTAGGTACATAACCTTCAAATACTTCAAAGACCTACAGATTATGGCATTTAAAATGTTTTAAAAACTTAGACTTTTCTGAACAATGAGACACATCTGCTCCTGGCAGGACCAATTACTTCAAGGAGGATGATGGGCATTGAAAAAACTCATTGTGGAGTTTGCTTTCTCTGTGGAAAAAGTTAGCCACTGGGCAAAAAAGTGCCCTTGCGTTTACTGATTGACAATATGTTGTATTAACTGGACATGCAGGCCCCATAGGAAGGTGACCACTGACCTTTGCAAGGTGAGATGGTCCTTCAGGTTCCTGCTTTGCAGAAGAGACCACCAAACATTCTACAGGACACAGAAAAAATGGCTGAGAGACTAGGCCTATAGGCTAAAGATGGATGCCCCAATGTTGCAGAAGAACTTTTGGTGACTGTCCAGGCAGCCAGCTGTCTCTGTCATTCTAGATTTTTGGAAGTTGCTTACAATGTTCTTCCTGTTTACTTAGGTAATATTATATCCTTCTGGGGTCTTTGATGTAGTTGAAGACTAGATAATTATAATTTTCCTTGGTTATGATAAAAGATAAATTAGATATGAAACTTTAGACTTACAAATATAGGACAGATAGCATATTTTCTTTAATTTTGCCAAATACAAATAGACTCGATATTGTAACTGTAATTCTTGCTTGATAACTGTTCTATTATATGTAATTTTACTATGTTAAAGTTAAAACTTTCCTTTTTGATTAGACAGAAAAGGGGAAATGCTGTGGAATGTCATTCTGTATGCTGTAAAGGTGTGTTGCTCTGATTGGTTGATAAATAAAATGCTGATTGGCAAGTAGCCAGGCAGGAATTATAGGCAGGATAAACAGACAAGGAGAATTCTGGGAAGAGGAAGGCTGAGTCAGAAGTCACCAGCCAGACACAGAGGAAGTAAGATGACCAGGCAGAACTGAAAAAAGGCACCAAGCCACGTGGCAAAACAAAATAAGAATTATGGGTTAATTTAAGTGAAAGAGCTAGATATTAATAAGCTGAGCAAATGGCCAAGCAGTTATAATTAATATAAGCCTCTGTGTGTTTACATGGAGGATGTGAGTAGGAGAGATTTATCCTCACCACTGGCTGGCCAGGACACAGGAAAACTTCCTACTACACCACTGAGCCACCTGGTTCCTATGAAATGGTTTGGCCTGTGCACCTTTGTGTGATGGCTGAGACACATAGCCAGTGCTGGCTTGAGCAGTGGAAGTCCAACTTGATGTATTGATAAGTGAGAACACTGGGGAGCAGGTTTGCAATCCACCACACAACATCATTCATAATACACACTAAAACCCACCTAAGTACCCAAATGAGGAATGATCAAATCAAATCCAGTGTAGCCACACAGTGGACAGAAGATCACAGAAGGGCATCTAGTAAAGTGTAGACACTTAATGAAAATGCAAAACAAAATGTACTGCAGGAAAAAGCATGCGAAACACAACAGAAGGACAAATGTTAAATGTTCCCCTTCCCCTTTCTCATAGAAAAGTTGTAAGAAACACACCATCTGACCTTCTCCCCATTTCTCAACTTTGGATAGAGCCCAGGAGGAACTATTGTCTGTAATTAAAGTACAAGTTGGTCTGATCTCATGGCTCTGATCTGCCACCTGTTATTGGCGTGACTATAGATAAATTACTGAAACTTATCAAGCCTGGTATGTCTAGAAGGTGTGGTTAAAGTTGGCATGAGGATTGAATGAGATATTTGTGTGGAGGGCTGTATGCATTGTGGGGCACAAAATTAATTAATAATTGTTAGATAGTCATTATTTTTATAAACAGTGAAAAGTAACAATTAATATTTTATTATGTTTATAATAATATTATGTGTGTGTCTGTGCATGCATGTGGGTGGGTATGTCCATTTCACAGTGCATGTGGAAGGTCAGAGTACAACTTTCAATGTTTGGTTACCTCCTTCCACTGTGTAGATTCTGGGGATTGAACTCAGGTCATCAGGCTTGGAGGCAAGCACCTTTACTGGCTGAGCCATTTCACCTGCCCTTGATTTTTTTTAACCCATAGTTTGGAGGGTATAAATTTATAATGGCATTTGAATTTATTTAGCATCCATCAATTGAGGAACTGTATGACAGAAATGGTTATAGCAATGCTTTCAGTTAGGCTTGTGTTTTACTAATCACATCAACACCAATGTGACAGATGTTGTAATTGTGGCACCTCTCATAAGACACCATCAGAAGCATTTACCAAACCCACAGGCTTTCTGAAAAAAGTGATCCAAAGCCTTTCTAGGAATTTTGCCTCCCATAAGAGGAAATAATCATTGGACAGCAATGCAAAGGTGAAACAAAGCCAAGCCTTGTCAACTGCCAATTAAATCTGGTCAACTGCCAATCAAGCTGTCTAGGCAAAAAGTAATAATTTGGGTAGCCTAGCATTTCTTTTTTTTTTCTTTTATCTTTTATTTTTGAGAGCTGGCTGGTCTGAACTCATTGTGTAGACCAGACTGGCCATGAACTCACAGAGTTTTGCCTGCATCAGCCTTCTGAGTGCTGGGATTGAGGGTGTGTGCCACCACACCTGGAACTCTGACATTTATTAAACTATGACATTTTCAAAAATGATACCATCAACCACTCCTTTCCAATTTATTTTTAGCTCTGTTGGGTCCTTGTTTAGGACTTTTTATGGGGAGATGAGAACAAAAGTCTATTCATCCCAGATATGTTGTAGAATATTCTTTACACTGTTAGAAGATATGTCACTGTAATTTGTTTAATGAAAAGCAAAACAGCCAATAGCTATTCAGGATTTGGGGGCAGAGAGAACACTTTGGAAGATGAAGGGGCGTCACCAGCCAAACTGAAAGGAAGCAGGATGAGGCATATAGAGTAAAGGTAATCAAGCCACATAAAAGAACATAGATTAAAAGATAGGGGTTAATTTAAGTTATAAAAACTAGTTAGGAACAAGCCTAAGCTATTGGCTTAGCTTTCATAATTAGTAATAAATCTCTGTGTCACTTTTTGTGAGCTGGAGGCCCAAAAAGAAAGACTTACTACAAGTGGCACCCAATATGGGGCATGTATGTCCACAGAAGACCTGAGAAAGCTTTAAAAAAGGTTCCAAACCAACAAAAATGGAACCAAACACAGCTTTCTAGTCCTACAGTCTCTCATGCTGACAGTGGTATGGAGAAGCATTTCCCAGCCACTGCCTGTGGGCTTAAGCCACCAGTGTGCTATAAGCTAAGCTGCATGGCGGTTTAAGGTTTTGCTCATGCAGACAACAGTTACAGATACACAGTCAAGCAGGTTCAGACAGAAAAAAAGCTCCTAAACAGATTACAGTGTGTTTAACAATATGTATAGGCTTAAGAGAAAAAAAGAGGGGAGTATAAACAGTCATAAAATATAGTTTAAAAATAATAAAGCCTTTAAAGAGAAAAGTAAAGTAATTAAAAAAAATAAGCCATGTAAGGTTGGGAAATATTATAACAGTGAGTTTGGACCTTATATAGTGCTTTGTTAATTTTGAATTTTTTGAATGCTAAATGAACAGATAACAGCTGCTAAGAGACACTAGATTATTAAAAACTACTCAATTAAACCAACCTATATGTTTTAAAATGTCTTAATGTCAAAATGGAAGTCAAAATCTATGTTACATTGTGGAAGAAGTTATGCTTTTGTTTCCATGGAAAACAAAAGGCTGTGATTTCATTCAAGGTTGATGGAGATCAGATTTGATCGGGAGAGACCCCTTAAAAATCTTGGCTAAAGACATAAAGAAGTAAACCTAAAAGAACTATAAGACAGGTGACATATATTTTACATGCTTAAACATAAAACAAAAATCATCTTTGGCTGCCTTGTGTACAACACACAGTCCATACTTGTGTTAATGCAGATATATATGTTACCTTTGAAATTTTGTGTGTTTTCAGATTAAGGGGACCAGACACCAAAGAAAATGGGTGGCCCAAGTGATCCAGCTTCTCAGAGTGCCTCTGTTACAATTTCCTCAGAGTTCTACATCCAGAGCAGCTTCGAGGCTGCTGACTGAGATGGTCAAGTCTCACAGACTACTCTGGTCAGACTTCAGATAAGCCCTACACTTTCTCATTACACAGAGACTGGCAACAAATGATACAACTAGGTTTCCCAGGACTTATCCATTATCTCAATTTTCTTAGGGTCCTCTATAGATGTTATCATTCCCCCCCCCCCCCCCCAGACAACAGAAGGCAGTCTAGAGAACATGATGTACCCATTCTCAAGAGGTACAGTGGGTGGTTTTTGGTCATTCAGTAAGTTATGGATATTTGTCATCATTTAGTTTACAAGATGTTATTGGTAATGGTCAGGAAAAAGCTGAACAAAGGAAATTAGATTCAGGGATCTCATTCTGAAATGTCATTTTTTTGTGAGCTGGGGGCCCTAAAAGAAAGACTCACTATACAGATAGGCAACCACAATAGATCAAAGAAATGATTCCACTCCAATTTAACCTGAGGAACCAATGAGTTTACTGGGATTGCTTACAGGAGTGTGGGTTAAAGGTTACCCACAGGAGCATGTGAGACTCAGGGGTAGCCATATCACCAAAAAGCCCAGCCCACCACAGATGACAATTAACAAAGCCTACATCCCTGTGTTCCCTGTAGAACTTTCTGACAGCTCAGCTGGCTCGAGAGTCTTCTCTGTAGCACCTGGGGAGGGGCCTGTAAATCTCATAAGTTTCAGGAGTCTCCTGAGACTTTTAAGTTGTATGTACTTCCTGAGGTGCCTCCCTCTAGGAAGGAGTATTTTATTCTGGAGGAAATGGTTAGACAGTACTGACTCCAGCTCTCGAAAATTTTGTGATTCACCTCCCATTTCTGCAGTTAAACGTCTGCATTTGCTGCATGTCTCAAGCTTGAGCAGCCTTTGGTATGGCCTTCCCCATCACATGCACCCTGTAACTGAGCACTGCAGACCCACTTGGCAGTCAAAGACTCTCTCCTCCTTAAGCTGTGCCCACAAACTCTTGAACTAGTTCTGGCTTACAGTGTGGAAAGCTGGATGGGAACTCTGTTGGACCTGGGAACTTGAACAACCATAGCTGCTGGTTTCTCAACAGTCCTTGGAGATGTCACCCCATCTTCCATGGATCACTCAAGTCTTCTGAGTTCTACCCATTGATGGGGCCAACAGAGCAGGGGACCATGGCTGTTGCCACCACAGAATGCTGCAGACCACACCAGTGCTGTCCCAGGATTGACAGGCAGCCTGTAACTGTCCTCCAAGGTGGGGTTCAGTCAACTAGATGCTCCTGCTGGCCTTAGGGGAAGTGGTCTTCATTTACCCTGGCTCTGGAGAACTGAGGGGGAGAATGGTATGAGCCATACAAAAAAATTTACCTAAATTATAACAGTGCTTGGTGTCAAGCTCTGTATTCAAACAACCTTGAAGAGATGAAGAACGAAGATGGCAGGAGCAAGGAGATTCGTTGTCAGTTATCTGCTGAATTCAGAACCAATTCCCTCTTTTGATCTGCACGTGTGGAGCTGTATACAGCTTCTTAGCCTGAGCTCCACGTACCATTTGCCGTGTTTTCCACAGCACACATCTCCAATGAGATTATGAAGTAGTGATCCCCCAGTGTTGTTCGGTGCACAGCCTGTTGTAACAGTCCATGGTGGTCCCGAGTGTGTTCCTAGTGATGCCCTTCCTTGGGTTCCGCTGTCTGTACAGCAGGATGACCAATGCATCAGAACTGTCTTCCAACCCCTGCCTCCTGAGAGGCTTAGTGCTCCACTTTTTTCTTTACCTTCCTCCAGGGTACTAATTAGCTATGATAAAATTAGTAAGGACAGAGAGAAGCTCCCAGAACTCTACTCACAGCAGCAACTAGTTAACGGTCGGGTAGAATTTCCTCTACCAGGTTTAGGAATGCCACATGTCTTCAGGAGCTCAAATAATTCCAAGTTTTCCAGTGTGGGTTCCTCCTTCAGCTCCCTGCAAGGTGGCCTAGAACAGGACAGAGTCATCACGAGGTGTCCAGCCCCCACTCTTCCCTGACGTCAGGCTCTCTCTTGCTCCCCCCTGGAAGGACACCATCTGCCACAACTGCCTCCTCCATCTGTGTCTCTTTCGCTTAAGGGACCTCCAGTGGGAGTCTGGAAATAGGTTTCTCATCTCAATCATCCTCACAGCCCTTGTGTGCTTTGTGCTCAGTGACAGGCCAGCTCAGGTTACCACTGCTCAGTATGCCCACAGTTCAGGTAGCTACCGTTAGGGTATTGCACCTTTATTCATTTCAGAGTCACTGCTGAGGTACCTGCAGACAGTGAGCTGAGCAATGGGTGGTAATCTCTGACATAGGCAGTCAATCACAGTTCTTGGAGACCACAGGCTTGGAGGGAGATCTTGGGGCTGCTCAGACAAGCTAGCAGAAAATGCTGATGAACCATGTCTCTATACAGAGCCAACCTGGGTCTAGCTCTGGCCATAATAGCCTTTGATACTATTGCTTGGGGGCAGTAAAAGGCCCCAAACTTCCTTCAATACTTTGTTCTCCCAAAGTTTGCTCAGAAAGCAGCAGCTGCCTCCACATCAGAGTCTTGTTTGATTTCGGGCTTTCTGGGATGAAGCCACAACCCAGCCTCAATCACTGGGTTAATGGTCAGCTTTTAGCATGGTTCTTTACTGACCTGGTGGTATGATTCTGGTATCATTTAACCTTGCTTTCCCATATTTGAAGTAAAAGGGTGAGACCCACAGAGAGGAGGGAAGATTGGCCTCAGAAGAGGTTTAACCCCAGCTCAGCACCACTCTCCTCATGGTGGATTTGGTCAATGCTAAGCCTGCTTCCTCCTCAGCCAGGTAGACCAGTTCATAGTGACTGGAAGAGGGAAGAGGGCTTTGGAGTCATCAAACCTGAGTTTGCAGCACTGAACAAAAGCAGGGATGCTACCAAGATGTCTCTTAAACATGGTGTGGTGACACATGCCTGTAATGCCAGCAGTTAACAGGCTGAGACAGGAGAATCACCATTTTAAGGCCAACCTAAGCTCCATGGTCTAGGGGTATAGCTCAGTAGTGGAGTCTTTTTCTAGAATGCACAAGGCTCTGGTTCTATCTCCAATACCAGAAGAAGCAAAATAAAATTGGAGTTGTGTGCAGTCCTCACATACTCTCAGACCTCATTTTCCTTGTGTGTAATGGGATTGTTGCTATGAGGATTGAGTGATATGGAACACATGAATGCTTTTGAAAATATCAAAGATAGTGCAAATCAAAATATAGGGGATGCCCTTGTTATTATAGTGGTAGGTGTCTCTTCCTGTGACATGGGAGGCCAGGGTTCAATCTTCTGATGGGGAAGCAAGCTATCCTGTCTACAGCCATACCACCTGAACACACCAGATCTTGGCAAAAGGTAGGGGGCCTTCTTGGAAGGCCCTTAGTGTGATGACTGCGATTCCTGCTCATCTCCCTTGGCACATCACTGCATACATTTTAGACACCCAGCCATGCACATAGATGAGATGGGCCTTCTCAGTCCATTTCACAACTGGTCATGGTGGAAATATTGGACTCATATCCACTGTCCCAGGAAGTTCCCAGACACTGGTAGTCAAATGAATGTGCCTTAGCTCAGTTATTGAACAAGCAAGTCCTTTAGATCAGATACTTGATTATTATTGTTTGAATCTGAAATGTCCCTGGGAGCTCATGTGTAAAAGTTTGCTCCCCAGATGTTGGCACCATTTGGAGGGGCTGAGGAACCCGTTGGAGCTGGGACTCTACTGGCAGAAGTAAGAGGTCATGCTTTCCCCTGGTTCCTGCCCACACCCTGCTTCATGATCTGCTGTGATGTGAATGACCTTTACCACACTCTCCTGTCACCATGAACAGAACTGTTCCACCATGTCTTCTCTGCCATAATTGACGGAAACCTTCTAATACCACGAGCCATAATAAATCTCTCCTCCCTTACAATGTTTCTGTTGAGAATCGTGGTCATGGCAGAATGTAATATGGTAACAGGGAGATTAGAAACCAGCAGGTCTCCATGACAGGCATCCTGGTGGGTGTTCCAGTCAGAGGAACACTCAGGCTTTGGGGTAATGAGTAACCTAGTGAGCCAGGCAGTGCTCTGTACACTGTCTGTCAGAGAAGATGAGGAGGCTGTTATTTCTAACCTCTGCCCAGGTCTCTCGGTGCGTTAGGCCTCTGCCTCACCCCTTTCCTCCACTGTTGTCTCCCACTTCCGTTCCCCCACGCAAATCTCAGTATTTCTCATTACGGCCAATGACCTGTTTTAGTTCCTGACTCAGAATGGGCAGAGCTCGACTCTGGGTGGCTGACTGCAGTCTTGTAAGAGGCTAATTTGGGAATTGTAGAACCGAGTGTATCTTCCCTTTTGCTCATACACCAGGCAGATGGTCAGAAAGGCATCTGCTGAGCGAGTGCACTTAAGCAATCTTGTTGCTGCTGGGATCTCCATGGAGTGTATGTTAGGAATTCATGCAAGCAGTAAGTTTATAGTTGTAAAACCCATGGAAGTGTCCTGAGAATTCTCTTAGAAGCTAATAAAAGCATGTAGCAAGGGAAAGCATCTTGGGGATGTGTCTGAAAGTGTGTGCTTAATACCCATCTGGTCCTCCAGAAGACAGACTCCAGTGAAGAATGCTCACAGGCAGGCCCACCAGCTCAGAGACAGGATGGGCCCTCTCTCATTGGGGAATGGACTGAGGTATGGGAAGCCAAACACCTATGTCAGCAAAAACTGTTGGTAAAGGTGCTCCCCACTGGGCAGATGGTCCTCTGATAATCAACGGCTTCATGGCCAGCCTGAGCTCTACAGTTTAAGATTCACAATGAGCCAGAGTGTATATTGGAATCAAGGCAAAGGAGAGGCTGTGGATTCCATTCATGGCCTCTTGGGATACCCCACAGTTGTCCACAGATAGAGGACTGCGGGGTGGGGGTGGGAGGACTCTTTTTAAATTAGAATGGTGACTAGTGGGTGCTCAATGACATGGAAGTCAATTTGAGATAAAGAATGCCCTGAGGTCTCCAGATGTCATGGAGCAGAGATCAGCTGTCCTGCTGGGCCCACCCAAGCTCTACCTTGAGAGTCTACCTCTGAGTTTCAGAGGGCTTTGCTATTGAGGACTAGGTGTCTAGAAAATGTTGCAAACACACCGTCAGTTCTGCAAGTGAAGAGGTTTTCCTTGTGAAATGGGATGTGCTCAGGAAGCATTTAGCTGAGACAACCACAGGCGCAGAGTCACTCTCTCGAGACTCTTCACTCATCATGCACTCTGTGCTTCTGTCTTACACAGATTCTAGCTAAATTTTATTGTTTGTAGGATGCCAAATATTTCTTTAGGCTATTTTTAGTATCTTAAGAAATTTATTTCCTTTTAAAAAACATTATTTTGTTTTGTTTGAGTTAAGATCTCCTGGAGCCCAGGTTGGCTTCAAACTCTGCCCTGCAGCTACAGATGACCTTGAAACCCTGACCTGTCTGTGTCGGTCCCCTAGCTGTTGGAATTACAGGCATGTATCCCAAACTGACCTCTCAGAAATGATAATATTCTAGAGAGACACTGGTGTCACTCAATCTGACTATCAGACTATTGATAGACCCCCCCAAACTGAACACCCTACCCCCTTACTACTAGACTATGAAATGATAGAACCCCCCTCCAAACAGAACATTCTGTCTCTCTTCCCCCCACAGAATCTCATTTCAGGAGAAGGAAAGGGTTGAAGCCTGGTGACAGACAAAGGAGGAATTTGTCTCTTAGAAAACACAGTTCTAACAACTTGTTAGACTCTTTCCAGGATGAGACTGACCCCCAGACTATGCTGGGTCAGTGCAGGGCAGGACCACACCTCAGTCTAGACGGCTTAGTTGAGCCCATTCCTGGCTCTGTATTTAAACTTTACTCTCACTTCACGGCTCTGCAGATGGACTGGAGTTGAGGGTATCACTGGACCTCTTAGTCCTTCTTCCCAATGTGGCTATACTGAATAAGTGTCCTTTCTCTGCCCTTGAAACTACTAATTTGGATGTTTAAATTGGATCCTTGAGGATGGCTAGCCAAACTTGACTTCTTGGGATACAGAATGTGACCCCAATTTCAGTACCACCAACAGGCCCAACTATTTTTTTACATTGTGTATGTTTCAAATCTTTAAGAAATACATAGTTAACCTTACAGTGTGTCTTGGCCACATTAAAAAAAAAAATTCTCGTATAGTGGCTGTCTCTGTTGCTGTTCTGAAACACCATGACTAAGGCAACTTTTAGAAGAAAGCATTTCATTGGGGGCGTGCTTATACTTTCAGAGGGTGAGTTCATGAGCACCATGGCAGGGCACATGGCACCATGCTGACAGGTGGGCAGGCAAGCATGGCACTGGAGCAGTAGCTAAGTGCCTACATCCTGATCCACTGGCAGTGGGCAGAGAGAGAGGGACTGAGCCAGTTTAGGATTTTGAATCCTCAAAGCCCACCCCCAGTGACACACCCACTCCAGCAAACCCATACTTCCTAATCCTTCCCAAACAGTTCTACTAACTGGGACCAAGCATTCAAACATATGAGACTATAGGGCCATTATTATTCAAACCTCCATAGTGACACCTACTAAGTAATCTGGAATATTTCTTCATTCCATAAAAATAATGAAACTTTGCTTTTAACTAGCACATCTTGATACCATAGATCTTCTATGCTTTATGGTTGGTGACCCCTTTTAAAAATTAAATATTAATTTTGCCAGTTGAAAAATTGGCAAGAGTTGTCTTGTGCTTCACAAAGAATGGTGTTTTAAAAATATTTTAAATTTGTTTTTGACAATTTCATACATATAGATAACGTATCTTCATCATAAATTCTGGTCTTCGGGTCAACCTCTACTCCACTGGTGGATGGATGGAGTACCTTGTAATCTTTCACCTTTGGTGGGAACATATCTTCTCTTGGGCTGATGGAATTCCCAAGACTTGGTAAGGGGTTAAGTTAGATGAAGACAAGCTTTGTCCTGGAGCAAAAAGAAGACTTCTTACAGGCTTCTAGACTGCAGTCACAGGGCATCTTTGGAGATCCCAGAGGGCAAGACACATGAAGGTTATGGGAAAGTGGCAGCAACACAGCCATGGCCTGGTGTGACCCTGGCTGGTCCCCTTGGGGCTCCGACTTGGTCCCCATAAGGCCCTTTGCTAGGAATGATGAAGGTGCTGACCCAGCAGGAAGCTGGACATGGTGGATCCTGAACTCAGCTCCACTTCCAGCACCATCTATCTGTCTCTGGAAGCCCTTCACTCCTCAGGCAACTTTAGTCCTCTTTCCCCGCCATCTGTCTCTTTAGTCTCCTCAAACTCTAGGAGATGCTCCCCTCTCCTCCAGCTCTTCCCTTCTCCTGTCTGTCCTTGTTGAGGGCAAGGAATTTTCCACTTTGGGATCCGAAGTCAGGAAGAGTCATTTGCTGTGTTTTGCCTTATGTTCTGTCTCGTTTCTCCCCTGGGACCATGAGGCCAGAAAGTGGGGCTGATGGGAAGGGAGGAGAGACAAGGGAATGGCAATGCTGGGGAATAGTGCTGACTTCTGTCTCAAACTCATTATCCCCATGCTTCTCTGAAGCACTTCTGAGTGGAGATGCAAGGCATAGCATCTGCTGCCTTCTCACACTCGCTCACCTGCTGCTCAGCAGTCCCTCTTCAAAGACGTTCTTACCTTTCCAGTCCCAAGTACAGGGCACCCCCATGCTAGGCCCCAGAGCTCTGGACTTAGAAGTGTTTCTGACCCAAGTGACCAGGGAAGCCAGACCTCAGCCTCTGTGCTTCATTTACTCATCTATAAAGTGAGTCAGCAGTAGAATTTTCCCTTTGGGTTGTTGGAGGGATAAATAAGCTACCATGAGCAGATTACATCAAAGTGGGCCTGGAACCTAGCCAGAGCTAAGAGCTGATTATGACAGCTACCATTGCAGACAATGGAGCCCTCTGGGGGGTTCTTAGCAGGGTAGAATTTATTAAGGCCTTGCTTTACAATTTCTCTGATAGTGTATTGAGAAATGAATTGGAACAAGAGTTCTGAGATGGTTAATCTTCACTGTCAATGTGACTGGATCTTGAACCGCTTAGAGGACACTCTTCTGGATGTGGCTTTGAGGAAGGCTCACCCTTAACATGGGTAGTTGGGGGCCCAGACTGAATAAGGGGGAAAAGGAGAAAACCAGATGAGCCGCATTATTCCCCTTCCTCTGCTGTTTGGTCCACCAAGATGTAAGGAGTCCTGGTCCTACACTCATACTGCTGTGAATTCTGCCATGCCGTCCCCAGCAATATGAGCTCTAACTCTCAACCATGGGGCAGAAGAAACCTTCTCTCCCAGAAGTTATTTCTGTCAGGTATTGATCACAGTAGTAAGAAAAGTAAGGACAGAGCTCCCATCTGGACCAGAGGTGAGTGTCTGGGGTCATACCCAGGGAGGCCTGCCCCTAGGTCCCATCCCTGGGCACCAGCAGTTCCTGGGGAAGACCCACCCAACTTGGCCCTAGTTGCCGGCCATCAGGCGGGGCTCCCGCAGGAAGGTTCCCCTTCTCCAAGACCCCCCAGCAGACCCTGCAATCTACGTGCCCTGCCCCCACACCCATCCGCCTGAGACCCCCACCATTTCCTGAGACTTAGTGACCAGCCTCCAGCTCCCATCTGGTCCAGATCTCCCATCTGGCCCAGAGAGCTCCCATCCAGCCCAGAGAGCTCCCATCTGGCCCAGAGAGCTCCTATCTAGCCCAGAGAGCTCCTAATTGGCCCAGAGAAAGAGAGAGCTCTCATTGGACAAAGAGCCATCATTGGACCAAGAGTAAACTCAGGAGAGAGGGAATCTGCCAGCCCTGATTAGACCAAGAGTGGCTTTCTGAAAAGCAGAATCTGCCACCTCTCACTGGACCAAGAGAGGCTTCCTGAAACACCGAATCTGTCAGCTCTGACTGGACCAAGAGTGCTGATAAGACCAAGAAAGAATCCACGAGGAGATGGGCAGATGTCAAAGCAGAAGTATATACAACAAAATAAAGAGCAATACAGCATCACCAGAACCTAGCCCTCCTCCAACAGCAAGACCTGAACATCACAAAGTGGAAGAAGCAGAAGAAAGCAACCTTAAGAATAACATCATGAAGATGCTAGAGGCTTTTAAAGAAGAAATCAAAAGTGAAATTGAGGAAAAGACAAACAAAAAAGTGGAGGAAATCAATAAAGAGCATGAAAAGTCAAACAAAAAATGGGAAGAACACTATAAAAAAAAACTAGAGGAAAAGACAAATAAAGCAGAAGAAAGCAATAAATCCCTGAAAGAAAACCATGAAAAAGCAATGAAACAGATGAGAGAATTAGTCCAAGACCTGAAAAGGGAAATAGAAAAAATGAAGAAGACACAAACAGAGGGAATGCTGGAAATAGAAAATCTGAGTAAACAAACAGGAAACACAGATGCAAGCATAACCAACAGAATAAAAGAGATGGAAGAGAGGATGTCTGGTGTAGAGGATTCAATAGAGGAAATGGATTCGTCAGTCAAAGAAAACATCAATGCCAAAAAAATTATAACACAAAATGTCCAAGAAATCTGGGACACCATGAAAAGACCAAACCTACAAATAATAGGGATAGAGGAAGAAGAAGAATACCAACTCAAAGGCACAGAAAATATATTCAACAAGATCATAGAAGAAAACTTTCCCAACTTAAAGAAGGAAATGCCTATGAAGATACAAGAAGCCTATAGAACACCAAACAGACTAGACCCCCCAAAAAGTCCTCTCCCCACATAATAATTAAACAACTAAACGTACAGAATAAAGAAAGAATATTAAGAGCAGCAAAGGAAAAAGGCCAAGTGACTTATAAAGGCAAACCCATCAGAATAACACCCGATTTCTCAATGGAGACTTTGAAAGCCAGAAGGATCTGGACAGATGTAGTGCAGACACTAAGAGACCATGGATGCCAGCCTAGACTAATATACCCAGCAAAACTTTTATTCATCATAGATGGAGTGAACAAGACATTCCAAGACAAAGCCAGATTTAAACAATACTTATCCACAAACAGAAAGCACTAGAAGGAAACTTCCAACCTAAGGAAGTCAGATATACCCTCGAAAACACAGGCAATAGATAACACCACAGCAATAAACCCCAAAGAAGAGTAGTACACACACACTACCACCAAAAAATAACAGGAATGAACAATCACTGGTTATTAATATCCCTTAATATCAATGGACTTAATTCATCTATAAAAAGACACAGGCTAACAGAATGGATTCGAAAGCAGGACCCATCTTTCTGCTGCATACAAGAAACACAGCTCAAATTCAGAGATAGACACTACCTAAGAATAAAAGGCTGGGAAAGACTTTCCAATCAAATGGTCTTAAGAAGCAAGTGGGTGTAGCCATCCTAATATCCAGCAAAATAGACTTCAAAATAAAATCAATCAAAAGAGATCAAGAAGGGCATTACATACTCATCACAGGAAAGATCCACCAAGATGAAATTTCAATTCTGAACATTTATGCCCCAAACACAAGGGCACCCACATATGTAAAAGAAACATTACTAAAGCTTAAATCACATATAAAACCCCACACATTAATAGTGGGAGACTTCAACACTCCACTTTCACCACTGTACAGATCTGCCAAATCGAAGCTTAACAGAGAAATAAAGGACTTAACTGATGTTATGACTCAAATGGACTTAGTCAATATCTACAGAATATTTCCTCCTAACAAAAAAAGAATATACCTTCTTCTCAGCACCCCATGGAACCTTCTCTAAAATCAACCACATACTTGGCCACAAAGCAAATCTCAACAGACACAAAACAATTGGAAAACCTCCTGCATTCTATCAGACCACTATGGTTTAAAGTTAGATTTCAACAACAACAAAAACTACAGAAAGCCTACAATCTCATGGGAACTGAATAATGCTCAACTAAATCACCAATGTGTTAAGGAAGAAATAAAGAAAGAAATTAAAGACTTCCTAGAGATCAATGAAAATGAATATACCACATACCCAAACTTATGGGACACTATGAAAGCAGTGCTAAGAGGGAAATTCATAGCACTAAATGCCCACATAAAGAAGTTGGAGAAATCTCACACTAGTGACTTAAAAGCACACCTGAAAGCTCTAGAACAAGAAGAAGAAGAGTCACCCAGGAAGAATAGATGCCAGGAAATAATCAAATTGAGAGCTAAAATTAATAAAATAGAAACAAAGAGAATAACACAAAAATTAATGAAACAAAGAGTTGGTTCTTTGAGAAAATCAACAAGATAGACAAGCCCTTATCCAAACTAACCAAAAGGCAGAGAGAGAGCATCCAAATTAACAAAATCAGAAATTAAAAGGGAGACATAACAACTAACACCGAGGAAATCCAGAGAATCATCAGGTCATACTTCAAAAACCTCTACTCCACAAAACTGGAAAATCTAGAAAAAATGGATAATTTTCTGGATAGGTACCACATACCTAAGTTAAATCAAGGCCAGATAAACTATTTAAATAGTCCAATAACCCCTAAGGAAATAGAATCAGGCATTAAAAGTCTCCCAAACAAAAAAAGCCCAGGACCAGACAGTTTCAATGCAGAATTCTACCAGATCTTCAAAGAAGAGCTAATACCAATACTCTTTAAATTGTTCCACACAATAGAAACAGAAGGAACATTACCAAACTCCTTCTATGAGGCTACAATTACCCTGATTCCTAAGCCAAACAAAGCTGCAACAAAGAAAGAACTACAGACCGATCTCCCTCATGAACATTGATGCAAAAATACTCAATAAAATACAGGCAAATAGACTCCAAGAACACATCAAAACAATTATCTATGATGATCAAGTAGGCTTCATCCCAGGGATGCAAGGGTGATTCAACATACGAAAGTCCGTCAATGTAATACACCATATAAACAAACTGAAAGAAAAAAAACTGCATGATCATCTCACTAGATGCTGAAAAGGCATTTGACAAAATCCAACACCCCTTCATGATAAAGGTCTTGGGGAGATCAGGAATACAGGGAACATACTTAAACATAATAAAGGCAATTACAGCAAGCCAACAGCCAACAGCCAACATCAAATTAAATGGAGAGAAACTCAAAGCGATTCCACTAAAATCAGGAACAAGGCAAGACTGTCCGCTCTCCCCATACTTATTCAATATAGTACTTGAAGTTCTAGCCAGAGCAATAAGACAACATAAGGAGATCAAGGGGATACAAATTGGAAAGGAAGAAGTCAAGCTTTCCCTATTTGCAGATGACATGATAGTATACATGAGTGACCCCAAAAATTCGACTAAGGAACTCATACAGCTTATAAACACCTTTAGCAACATAGCAGGATACAAGATTAACTCAAAAAACTCAGTAGCCCTCCTATATACAATTGACAAACAGGCTGAGAAGGAAATCAGAGATACATCACCCTTTACAATAGCCACAAATGATATAAAATACCTTGGGGTAACTCTAACTAAGCAAGTGAAGGACCTATATGACAAGAACTTTAAGTTCCTGAAAAAAGAAATTGAAGTTGTCAGAAAATGGAAAGATCTCCCATGCTCATGAATAGGCAGGGTTAACATAGTAAAAATGGCAATCTTACCAAAAGCAATCTACAGATTCAATGCAATCCCCATCAAAATACACAATTCTTCACAGACCTGGAAAGAAATACTCAACTTCATATGGAAAAACAAAAAACCCAGGATAGCCAAAAGAATCCTGTACAATAAAACAACCTCTGGAGGCATCACAATCCCTGACCTCAAGCTCTACTATAGAGCTACAGTAATAAAAACAGCTTGGTACTGGCATAAAAACTGACATGTGGACCAATGGAATCGAATTGAAGACCCTGACATTAATCCGCACACCTATGAACATATAATTTTTGACAAAGAAGCCAAAACTGTACAATGGAAAAAAGAAAGCATCTTCAACAAATGGTGCTGGCATAACTGAATGTCAACATGTAGAAGGCTGCAAATACATCCATATCTGTTACTGTGCACAAAACTTAAGTCCAAGTAGATCAAAGACCTCAACATAAATCCAGTTACTCTGAACCTGATAGAAAAGAAAGTAGGAAGTAGTCTTGAACGCATTGGCACAGGAGATCACTTCCTAAATATAATACCAGTAGCACAGACACTGAGAGAAACAATCAATCAATGGGACCTCTTGAAACTGAGAAGCTTTTGTAGAGCAAAGGACGTGGTCAACAAGACAAAGCGACAGTCTGTAGAATGGGAAAAGATCTTCACCAACCCCACATCTGATAGAGGGCTGATATCCAGAATATATAAAGAACTCAAGAAATTAGACATCAAAATGCCCAACAGTCCAATTAAGAAATGGGCTATAGCTGGGCGTTGGTGGTGCACGCCTTTAATCCCAGCACTCGGGAGGCAGAGGCAGGCGGATCTCTGTGAGTTCGAGGCCAGCCTGGGCTACCAAGTGAGCTCCAGGAAAGGTGCAAAGCTACACAGAGAAACCCTGTCTTGAAAAACAAAAAAAAAAAAAAAAAAGAAAGAAAGAAATGGGCTATAGAACTAAACAGAGAATTCTCAACAGAGGAAGCTCAAATGGCTAAAAGACATTTAAGGAATTGCTCAACATCCCTAATCATCAGGGAAATGCAAATCAAAATGACTCTGAGATATCACCTTACACCTGTCAGAATGGCTAAGATCAAAAACACTGAAGACAGCTTATGCTGGGAAGGATATGGAGCAAGGGGAACTCTCCTCCACTGTTGGTGGGAATGCAAGCTTGTACAGCCACTTTGGTAATCAATATGGCACTTTCTTAGAAAATTGGGAATCAATCTCCCCCAAGACCCAGCTATACCACTCTTGGGCATATTCCCAAGGAATGCTCAATCATACCACAAGGGCACATGCTCAGCTATGTTCATAGGAGCATTATTTATAATAGCCAGAACCTGGAAACAACCTAGATGCCATTCAACTGAAGAATGGATAAATAAAATGTGGTACATATACACAATGGAGTACTACTCAGCAGAGAAAAACAATGACATCATGAGGTTTGCAGGCAAATGGATGGATCTAGAAAAAAATCATCCTGAGTGAGGTAACCCTGACTCAGAAAGACAAACATGGTATGTACTCACTCATAAATGGATACTAGATGTAAAACAAAGGATGACTAGACTGCTACTCACAACTCCAGGGAGGCTACCTAGAAAAGAGGACCCTAAGAAAGACACAGGGATTGCCCAATGACAGAGAAATGGATAAGATCTACATGAGCAAACTGGACGTGAGGGGGGGGTAATGAAGGGCAAGGATCGAGGGAAAGAGAGCTTAGGGGAGCAGGAGATCCCAGCTGGATCAAGAACAGAGAGGGAGAACAAGGAAAAAGAGACCATAATAAATGAAGACCCCCTGGGAATAGGAAGAAGCAAAGTGCTAGAGAGGTCCCCAGAAATCCACAAAGATACCTCCACAATAGACTACTGGCAATGGTCCAGAGAAAGCCCGAACTGACCTACTCTGGTGATTGGATGGCCAAACATCCTAACTGTCATGCTAGAACTCTCATCCAATGACTGATGGAAGTGGATGCAGAGATCCACGGCCACACCCCAGGTGGAGCTCCAGGAGTCCAATCAGCGAGAAAGAGGAGGGATTGTATGAGCGAGAATTGTTGAGACCATGATTGGAAAAAGCACAGGGACAAATAGCCAAACTAGTGGAAACACATGAACTATGAACCAATAGCTGAGGAGCCCCCAACTGGATCAAGTCCTCTGGATAAGTGAGACAGTTGATTAGCTTGAACTGTTTGGGAGGCCCCCAGGCAGTGGGACCGGGACCTGTCCTTAATGCATGAACTGACTGTTTGGAACCTGGGGCCTATTCAGGGACACTTTGCTCAGCCTGGGTGAAGGGAGGAGGGGACTGGACCTGCCTGAACTGAATCTACCAGGCTGAGCTGAATCCCCAGGGGAGTCCTTGCCCTGGAAGAGATGGGAATGGGGGGGGGGCTGGGGGAAGGGCAGGGGGGCAGGAGGAGGGAGGAAAGGGGAATCCGTGGCTGATATGTAAAATTAAATTAAATTATAAAATAAAAAAAGTAAGGAATATGGGTGCTAAGACTAAACAGAGAATTGCCATGGAGTGTTACTGTGCTCTTTTTAAGTGCAAAAGGAATAGGGTCTTCAGGTAATGGCAGCTGGGGTGAGAAGAGTTGAAACACTGGGTAGATCCAGTAGGCGGCAGTGACCAGATGGCAGTGAGGGAGCCTAGGAGGAGAGAGTTGGGAACTCTGGGGCCTTGCCTCAGATGTGCCAGGCTTGCATGACTTGGAACAGAAGAGCTCCTGTGGGAGTCTACTGGCTGTGTGATGTCTGGGACTTGTTGTTTAGCTAGAAAGGGGCCATGGACACCCAGAGTGAGAGCCTCAAGACAGGATGCAGGTGGGGACCGAGGAGTGCCACACCATAGTAACCGAAGATGGGGGGAAGTTTGAGGTCGCTGAGGGAAATGGGCGATGAGAAGAGGTGACCAAGGACTGAAGGCAAAAGGAAAACAGGATTAGATGGTGGTCTCAAAGCTTCAGAGGCAGAGCCCTTAGCTTGTCCCAGTAATCATGAGTGCCTGAGGCTGCCGGTGGCAGGCTGGCCCACATTTAAGGAAGCCTGAGGACAGATGCACAGATGACACTGGTGGCTTTCAGGGGTTCTGAAGAGCACAGAAGCCGGGTCACAGCTCACAGAATGGGGCTCAGTTAAGTCTCCCGGAGGCCAACAGCTGGCACAAACAGTCACTCATGGTGAAGCCATCTGCAGCATAGGCCCCCGAACTCTGCCAAAATAAAATCTGCACTGAAGGCGGGAGGTTGTTAAATTAAGTAGGTGGCAGACACCATTTGATGACACTCCATCTCAGTGACAGCTTAGCATGCTGCCGGGGTGGAACCAGCAGGTGGCCAGAGAGAATTCAGGCCAAGGAGCTGGGTTTCTATTCTAGACTGAGCAGGACTCAGCAGGACCCCAGATCAACCTCTGCCACAACGCAAAGCATGAAAAGGACCCACTTTTTATTTCTGTCACCCCCAAGTCCCATGAAAGAGACCTGGTCAGTGTGCAGTCAGTGTTCACAGAATTGAGCTGAACAGACACTGCAGGCAAAAATAATGCTACTTTTTTTTTCTTCACTTGCCCAAGGCCTGCCATGTGGAAGGCAATTTTTTAAATCTAAGACATTTGAGTGAGCATTGCCTCAATTTTCTGAATTCTGCCCCCAGTCAGTGTCACACATTGGACTCGCTTGTACACTTCAAGAAGAATTCATTGCAGAATGAGCTCTGAAAAACTGCAATGATGAGGGGTACTGAAGAGACTGTCAGGTGCATCACCCTGGACTAGCCCAAGGAGGATAGGCAGGAAAAGCAAGTTGAACAAATGTTGCTGGCCTCAAACTCCAGTTTTGGCAGCAGTTCCCAGTTTCTGGAAGCATGAGCTGAGACTTTCTGGATGGGCAGGACACATCTCCATCTGCAATGCTCCCTGGTGGCTCCTTAGAACAAAGGCACACAGGCACTCTTCCTGGAACACAGTTTTGCTCTCTACTCTATATGCCGAGAAGACAAATCCCCTCAGCGAGGGGGCTTCATGATACCCCAACCAGACATTTTGTAGTTCCATCATGGGGGAGACTTCGTTTTAGAAAATCTAACAGAACATGTTGGATACTAGTAACATGTTGAGAAACGGAGTCCATTCATTCATTCTACCATTCATCTGTTTATTCTCTAATCCCTTAAATGTTTATTGAACATCATGCGTGTTTTAAGAATCAGGAATAGAGGTGCATTAGTTTTCTGTTGCTATGATAAAACACCACGACCAAGGCAACTTAGGGAAGAAGGGGCCATTTTTTATCTATAGTTCTAGAGGTGTAGGAGTCCATCTTGGAAGGGAAGTGTGGCTACAAATGACAGTTATGGGGGCAGGAGAAGGAAGCTGGCTCATCATATCCTCAAATGCAAGCGCAAGTCAGAGAGAACAGACTGGAAGCAGGGCAAAGCTAGAAACTCTCAGAGCCTGCCCACAGAAATGGACTTCCTCTTGCAAGGCCATACCTCCCCATAACCTGTTCAGACAGTGCCCCCAACCAGGAACCAAGTGTTCAAATGCCTGCACCTGTGTGGGACATTTCTTATCCAAGTACCACAGAGAATGAACAAAGAAAGGTAAGAAGGACCTTTCTTCTGAAAGTAAGAAGTGGGAATCAGTCAGGTAAAAGGTGTGTGTGTGTGTGTGTGTGTGTGTGTGTGTGTGTGTGTGTGTGTGTACATACCATCATGTGACAAACATGTATGGATAGCATGTGAGCAACATTAAAATAATATCAACAACAACAAAAAAATGAATACCGCTTAGTGGGGACAGAACACTATTCTAACATTCATCTTACTTTCCCAATGGATCTATGAAGTAAAAATTATTATTATTATCCAACTTTACAACTAGGGAAACACCCCCAGGAGCTATATGACTTGCCCCCAGGTCACATATCACAGGCAGGGGAGCCAAGGATTTGAACTCAGTTGGAGCCAAACTCTTCACAAATGTTCTGTCTTGTTTTCTACAGAAGTAAGGGTCTCAGCAACTTCAGACATCACAGCACTAGGAGGAATATTTATGCCGTGGAAGAAACACCCTTCACGGATGAGGGTAGTAGTGAGTAACTCCAAGTATCTGCAGAGCTGTCGTGGAAGCTGTCACTTTCCCACCACCACACTATGTGTTGAGGTTGGGTTTTGTTTTTGTTTGTGAAACCTACTTCATCCTCACTGTGCACAATACTGGTAGATAAAGATCCACTCCCTGCCCCAAGACCAAGAGTGCCTTGACAACCAAGCTGGGCTTTTGCACCCTTCTTGTGCAGTATCCATTGTTGGTACTAGGACACATACCAGTTGGGCATGACTGTTGACAGTTCAGGATGCGGAGATTCTCAGGTGTCAAGCTTGCAGTTGCTGAGTTCCGTGAGCTAATGTAATTTGTAAAGAGTTTTTCTGCAGAGTTGGTGATTGTTGCTAATAAGTCCAGGATGCCAACTAATCTTTGCAGGTGAAAGAGAGATCTGTTTTTCCTGGGTATCTACAACAGGGTCAATAATAGGAAGTTGGCTTTATTTCAGCATGGGAGGGCCTACAGATTAGAGAGCTGAAGATGGGAAAGCAGCCTCGAGAAGCAGGGAGACTCCTTCCTGGAGGTATTCAGGCATAAAGCACTGCATTGGAAGGGATTCCCCCATAGACTGCAAGATTGAGTAAATCCCCTTACTACTCTTTTGGCTGAAATTGGTCTACAGTTCCACATATGTTTTGCTGCCTCTCTCGGTGCTTGAGAATATTAAGTGCAAGCTTCCCACCTCTGCACCTTACTGTCTGTGAACAGGTGTACCCTGACAAGCAGTACATAGCGATCCCAATAGTTACCACTCACTGGGGGCTGCTTTTAACCAGGCACTTTCTTAAGTGTTTTACATATGTTAAAATATTAAATTCATATAACTAACTGCTAGGGTTGGGGCTTTTGATTAGTTTGTTTTGTTTTTCATTATTGTGGCCAAAATACTCTATAGAAACAAGTAAAGGGAGGAAAGACTTCTTTCAGCTCACAGTTTCCTGTCCATCATGGCAGGGCTGAGCAGCTCAGTCAGCCAATGGTGGCAGAAGCTGTGGCAGGGGATAGCTGTTTACATCACAGAAGACAGACAAGTAGAGAGTGCAGGAACCAGAGTCTGGGTTTTATCCCCCACAAGCCTAGTGACCTACTTCTAGGTCTTAGCCAGGCCCTCACATCCTAAAGGTTCCAACATTTCCAAATAGTGCCACCAGCTGTGGACCAAGCGTTCAAACCATGAGCTTATCGGCACACTCTGTGTTAAAACCATAACAGATTTGGAATGTCCCCAAACACCCATGTGTTAAGGGCTTGGGGTCCAGCTTATGGTGCTACTGGGAGACGAGAAGGTGGACCCTTTAAGACTAGGAGCCTCAAGGGAAGAAGCTGGGTTATTGGGATCCATCTGTGAAGAAAACGTCGGGATGCTGGTCCCTCTCTTTCTGTCCCTCCGGCTTCCTGACCACCATGACACAAGCAGCTTATGCTCACCACCTCACCACAGGCCCAAAAGCAACAAGACCAACCTATCACGGACTCAGACGTTGAAAACTCTGAGCCAAAATAATGGCTTCCCCTTTTTAAGTTGTTGTAAATAAGCTATTATCCAAATGTGTGCTGCCAATTTGCCAGTGATATCTGCATTACTAGGATTTCTATTAGTTAGATGGGGAAAATAAGTCAAAGAAAAAGTCAGAAATTCCTTGAGTGATAGAGCTAGGAGTATGAAAGCAGAGGCCCGCATTCTGATAGAACTATGCCCTTGACCTCTGAATTAAAAAAAATGTCATGATGTGCATAGTGATGAGGATAAGCATGTTTATTGTCATGTATGATGAAAAGAAAACATCAAAGCCCACTTCATCCACCAGGGCATCGGTATTGCTTTGTTTGATGGCAATTTCACATGACCGGTTAGTTCTGGATATAAATTCATGGTCAGCAGGAGTTGACAGACCTTACCTGGAGATGAGGAAGTTCCTGGGGGCAGAGGGAATGAAGTCATGGTGGAGGCAAGCTAAAGCTTGCTCTGACTAGCTCACAAGTGCTAATTGCACACATCCCTTTCCAATTCTGAGATCAGTGACTTCCTGTTGATAGCTGGAAATAGGCCATAGAGAAAATATTTCAACCAAAAACTTGACAAATATTAAAATAATAATGCAACCAAGAAAGATTTTTCTCAAGTTGTGGTAAATGATGCTGTCATATACAACTTCATCATGTCTTCATCTGAACTTGGGTTGTCCAAGGAAAAAAATTTCCTTCTTTTGGTACTTCTTGAGACATTTTCTCCCTTTCTGTGCCCTTGAGAGTCACTCCTTTTGTCAAGCAAAAGATGGCCTGCTGCCCAGTTAAGGCACACTTATAGTGCCAGCACCCAGCTCATTTCAGCAAAGCTTGGAGGAGGTTCTCTAGAGAGGATCTTTCTATAATCACAAAGGACCACAAAGAGTACAAACTGGTCCCAGGGAAATGACTCTAGCACTTTAGTTTCCAATTCTACATCCCCTAGGTGAACTTGAGCAAGTTAACAACCCACTCTGGGTCAGTCATTGCCCAACAAAGCATAGATACCAACGTGTGTTAGCTACATCAGAGAGCTTAGTGCATAAGATGTGTGACATCAAGCAGTCTGCTTGTGTAAGAGTCATCTGTCAAAGCTAAGGATCTGGAAATCTGTTGGTGGTGTATGCCCTGCAGGGCAAGAGGGGAGTGATGGGCAAGGAGGAGAGGAAGAGGATGAAGAAGGAATAACAAGGGAGAGTATAAAGGTATAAGACGGATGGATGGTTCGTTTTCAGTCGTCTTGACTGAGCTGAGGGACATCAGATAGTTGGTAATGGGTTACTTCTAGGTTTGAGTGTGCAGGTATTTCTGGAACTGGTGGAGTGAGTGATGAATATTCACTTCACCAGTGTGGCAAGGCAACATCCAGAGTGGGGAGGTGTGGTATTGTATTCCCCCAAATATTGTGCATGCTAATAAACTTATCTGGGGTCAGAGACAGAACAGCCACAATATTAAACATAGAGGTTAGGCAGTGGTAGCACACGCCTTTAATCCTAGCATTCCAGAGACAGAAATCCGTCTGGATCTCTGTGAGTTCAAGGCCACATTGGAAACATCCAGGCGTGGTGACTCACGCCTTTAATCCCAGAAAGCAAGCCTTTAATCCCAGGGAGTGGTGGTAGAAAGCAGAAAGATTTATAAGGCGTGAGGACCAGAAACTAGAAGCATTTTGGCCTGGAGAAGCATTTGGCTGGTTAAGCATTTAGGCTTTGGAGCGACACAGTTCAGCTGAGAGGCATCCAGTCTGAGGAAACAAGATCAGCTGAGAAGTTGGCCAGGTGAGGTTAGCTGTGGCTTGCTCTGTCTCTCTGACCTTCCAGCATTCACCCCAATAACTGGCCCCGGGTTTGATTTTATTAATAAGACTCTTTAAGATTCATGTTACAGGGAGGGTCTAGCAAAGCCATCTCTCCATGGGCTCAAACATCCATCTCCTGCTGTTGCACAGTGGTGCCCTTGGTTTTCAGGCCTTTGTCTCAGTCTGGTAGTTATATTATACCATTAGCTCCCTGCTTCTTAGGTCTTAGATTGAATTACAAACAGCTTTCCTGAGCCTCTGGCTTGAAGGTTAAGGGAAGTCTTCATTACCTCAAGTGTGCCAATAATCAAGTGTGCCAATTCCTATAATAAATCCCCTCTTACATAGACATACCTCTGTATCTATCTATCTATCTATCTATCTATCTATCTATCTATCTATCATCTTCTATCTATCTCATCTGTCTTATCTATATATCCATCACCTATCTCAACATGTCTGTATATCATTTATATCTATCATCTATATCTATCTACCATCTACAATATGTAGCTATGCATTATCTATGTAATATCATATCTACTATTTTATTCTTTCTATCCATATATCTACCTATCTATTCATCATCTGCCTTCTACCAATTCATTTCTCTGTAGAACCTTGATTAGCACATGAAGTTTATGAAACTGGTGATGTGAATGACTAGAATTTGGGCTGATCAACCAGATTCTGTGCTTTATCCCACTGTGACTGATTTATTTACTTAGACTTCTTAATCAAATAAAGGTACATGCTTGTTCGAGATAATAAACGCATAACTGTGCTGGCCCAGGGTCTGTCCTGTTCCATCTGCCCTTTCTTCCTCAGCTCTGTGTAGACAGAACTGCATTGCCCAACATTTGAGTATGATTGGACAATGAAAACAATGAGTGTGCAATCAGAAGTTGGGAGGAGAGAGATGCAATAGTATCCCTGCTCACTTCTTTGGTTCCTATGGATTCTCTCTCTCTCTCTCTCTCTCTCTCTCTCTCTCTCTCTCTCTCTCTCT
>CABHPP010114891.1:0-11882 GCA_902168425.1 Peromyscus attwateri | reverse complement strand
TGCCTGTCCTGGATCTCACTCTGTAGACTAGGCTAGCCTCAAACTCACAGAGATTCACCTGGCTCTGCCTCCCTAGTGCTGGGATTAAAGGTGTGTGCTACCACCGCCTGGCTCCCCGCACCCCTTTTTTAATACTTTGAAAAATATTTCTTTTTTTTCAATCAACTGATTTTTTTTATTTATAGTATTTTTATATTTTACATACCAAACACAGATCCCCCTCTCAGCCCTCCTCCCACTGCCCCAGCCTCCCCCATCCCCATCCCCCATCCCCTCCTCCAAAAGGGTAAGGCCTCCCATAGGGAGTCAGAAAAGCCTGGTACATTCAGTTGAGGCAGGACAAAGCCCTTTCCCCCTGCATCAAGGGTGGGCAAGGCATCTGACCATAGGTAATGGGCTCCAGAAAGCCAGCTCATGCACCAGGGATAGATCCTATTCCCACTGTCAGGAGCCCCTCAAACAGACCAAGCTACACAACTGTCTCCCATATGCAGAAGGCCTAGTCTGGTCCCATGCAGGTTCCACAGCTGTCGGTCTAAAGTTCATGAGTTCCTATAATCTTGGTTCAGTTGTCTCTGTAGATTTCCCCATCATGATCTTGACTCCCCCCCCCACCCCTCCTTGCTCATATAATCCCTCTTCCTTCTCTTCAACTGGACTCCCTGAGCTCAGCCTGGTGCTTGGTTGTGGATCTCTGCATCTACTTCCATCAGTTACTGGATGAAGGCTCTATGACAGTTAGGGTATTTACCAATCTGATTACTAGTGTAGACTCTCTCCACTATTGTTAGTAGTCTAATCTAAGGTCATCCTTGTGGATTTATGGGAATTTCCCTAGCACCAAGTCTCTCCCTTACCCCATGTCTCCTTCTACCAAGATATCTCTTTCATTGCTCTCCTGATTGGTCCTTCCCCAAGCTCAACCATCCCATTCCCTCATGTTCTCATCCCCCATCCTCTTCCCTCTATTGCCCCCTATCCCCAGTTTATTCATGGATATTTCATATGTTTTCCCTTCCCAAGGCAATCCATGCATCCCTCTTAGGGTTCTCCTTGTTTCCTAGTTTCTCTGGAGCTGTGTGTTGTCATCTGATTGTCCTTTGCTTTACATCTAGTATCCATTTATGAGTGAGTACATACCATGTTTGCCTTTCTGAGTCTGAGTTACCTCACTCAGGATGATACTTTCTAGTCCCATCCAGTTGCCTTCAAATTTCATGATGTCATTGTTTTTACAGCTGAGTAATACTCCATTGTGTATATGTACCACATTTTCTTTATCCATTCTTTGATTGGGGGGCATCTAGGTTGTTTTCAGGTTCTGGCTATTACAAATAATGCTGCTATGAACATAGTGGAGCAAGTATCCTTGTGGTATGATTGAGTATTTCTTGGGTATATGCCTAAGAGTAGTATCATTGGGTCTTGAGGTAGATTGACTCCCAATTTTCTGAGAAGTTGCCATATTGATTTCCACAGTGGCTGTACAAGTTTGCATTCCCATCAACTCCCTTGCTCCACATCCTCTCCAACATAAGCTGTCATCAGTGTTTTTGATCCTAGCAATTCTGACTGATGTAAGATGGTATCTCAGAGTTGTTTTGATTTTCATTTCCCTGATGATCAAGGATGTTGAGCAATTCCTTAAATGTCTTTTGGACATTTGACATTCTTCTGTTGAGAATTCTCTGCTTAGATCCGTAGCCCATTTTTTTAAATGGATTGTTTGGTAGTTTGCTGTCTAGCTTCTTGAATTCTTTATATATCTTGGTGATCAGCCCTCTGTTAGATGTGGGGTTGGTGAAGATCTTTTCCCATTCTGTAGGCTGCCGTTTTGTCTTATTTACCATGTCCTTTGCCTTACAGAAGCTTCTGAGTTTCAAGAGGTCCCATTTATTAATTGTTTCTCTCAGTGTCTGTGCTACTGGTGTTATATTTAGGAAGCGATCTCCAGTGCCAATGCGTTCAAGACTACTTCCTACTTTCTCTTCTATCAGGTTCAGTGTAGCTGGATTTATGTTAAGGTCTTTGATTCACTTGGACTTGAGTTTTGTGCATGGCAATAGATATGAATCTATTTGCAATCTTCTACATGTTGACATTCAGTTATGCCAGCACCATTGTTGAAGATGCTTTCTTTTTTCCATTGTACAGTTTCGGCTTTGCTATCAAAAATCAGGTGTTCATATGTGTGTGGATTAATGTCAGGGTCTTCGATTTGATTCCATTGGTCCACATGTCAGTTTTTATGCCAATACCAAGCTGTTTTTATTACTATAGCTCTATAGTAGAACTTGAAGTCAGGGATGGTGATGGCTCCAGAAGCTGCTTTATTATAAAGGATTGTTTTAGCTATCGTAGGTTTTTTGTTTTTCCATATGAAGTTGAGTATTGTTATTTTAAGGTTTGTGAAGAATTTTATTGAGATTTTGATGAGGATTACATTGAACCTGTAGATTGCTTTTGGTAAGATTGCTATTTTTATTATGTTGGCTCTACCTATCCATGAGCATAGGAGATCTTTCCATTTTCTGATATCTTCTTCAATTTCTTTCTTTAAGGACTTAAAGTTTTTGTCATACAGGTCTTTCACTTGTTTGGTTAGAGTTACCCCCAAGGTATTTTATATTATTTATGGCTATTGTAAAGGGTGATTTTCTCTAATTTCTTTCTCAGCCCATTTATCATTTGTATATAGGAGGGCTACTGATTTTTTTTTAGTTAATCTTGTATCCTGCCACATTACTGAAGGTGTTTATTGGCTGAAGGAGTTCCCTGGTAAGAATTTTTGGGGTCATTTATATATACTATCATATCATCTGCAAATAGGGAAAGTTTGACTTCTTCCTTTCCAATTTGTATCCCCTTGATCTCCTCTTGTTGTCTTATTGCTCTAGCTAGAACTTTGAGTACTATATTGAATAGATATGGGAAGAGTGGACAGCCTTGTCTTATGCTTGATTTTAGTGGAATCACTTTGAGTTTCTCTCTACTTAATTTGATGTTGGCTGTTGGCTTGCTTGTAAATTGCCTTTATTTTGTTTAGGTATGTTCCTTGTATTCCTGATCTCCCCAAGACATTTATCATGAAGGGGTGTTGGATTTTTGTCAAAGGCTTTTTTCAGCATCTAATGAGATGATCACGTGGTTTTTTTTCTTTCAGTTTGTTTATATGATGGATTACATTGACAGATTTTCATATGTTGAATCATCCCTGCATCTCTAGAATGAAGCCTACTTGATCATGGTGGATGGATTTTTGTTTGTTTGTTTGTTTGTTTTTTATGTGTTCTTGGATTCGGTTTGCTGATATTTATTGAGTATTTTGTATCAATGTTCATGAGGGAGATTGGTCTGTAATTCTCTTTCTTTGTTGCATCTTTGTGTGGTTTGGGTATCAGGGTATCTGAAGCCTCGTAAAAAGAGTTTGCCAGTGTTCCTTCTGTTTCTATTGTGTGGAACAATTTGAAGAGTATTAGTATTATCTCTTCTTTGAAATTCTGGTATAATTCTGCACTGAAACCATCTAGCCCTGGGCTTTTTCTGGTTGGGAGATTTTAATGACTGCTTCTGTTTCCATAGGGGTTATAGGTCTATTTAAATTGTTTATCTGGTCGTGATTTAATTTGAATATGTTGTACCTATCCAGAAAAATTGTCCATTTCTTTTAGATTTTCCAGTTTTGTGGAGTACAGATTTTTCAAGTATGACCTAATAATTCTCTGGATTTCCTCCTTGTCTGTTGTTATGTCTCCCTTTTCATTTCTGATTTTGTTAATTTGGATATTCTCTCTCTGCTTTTTGGTTAGTTTGGATAAGGATTTGTCTATCTTGTTGGTTGTTTTGAAGAACCAACTCTATGTTTCATTGATTCTTTGTATTGTTCTTCTTGTTTCTATTTTATTGATTTCAGCCCTCAATTGATTATTTCCTGTCATCTACTCCTCCTGGGTGAGTTTGCTTCTTTTTGTTCCAGAGCTTTCAGGTGTGCTGTTAAGTCGCTAGTGTGAGATTTCTCCAACTTCTTTTTGTAGGCATTTAGAGCTTTGAACTTTCCTCTTAGTACTGTTTGCATAGTGTCCCATAAGTTTGGGTATGTTGCACATTTATTTTCATTGAATTCTAGGAAGTTTTTAATTTCTTTCTTTATTTCTTACTTGACCCAGTGGTGATTCAGTTGAGCATTGTTCAGTTTCTATGAGTTTGTAGGCTTTCTGTAATTTGTGTTGTTGTTGAATTTTAACTTTAAGCTATGGGAGCCATGGTAATTCTTCATACAATACCATTTAGTCTAAATATTTTTGTATCTTAATATAGTGGTATTCTATTTGTACTGAAATGTGATTTTATTTGTATGTTAATAAATAAAGTTGCCTAGGGGTCAGAGCTATTAACAAGCCATAGGGAAAGCCAGGGCGGTGGTGGTGCACGCCTTTAATCCCAGCACTTGGTAAGCAGAACTAGATAGATCTCTGTGTGTTCAAGGATACAGCTAGCATTGGAGACACACACCCTTAATCTCAATACCAACCATAGAAGACCTGGAGGTCTGTACAGAGAGGCCGTGACGAGACAGCCACGTAGTTGGGTTTACAACCAATGAGAAGGAAGAACCAGAACTCTTTATAAATCAAACGCACAGGAAGTAGCTCCCTTTTCGGAGAGGTCTCTGGGCGAGAGAGGCTAGCTGGCGGAAAGTGGGTAAGGCTCCTAGCTCTGACCTCTTGGGCTTTCACCTTTACATTGGCTCTGTGTTTCTTATTTAATAAGGCGGTCGGTTACATCTACATCTTAAATACATAAATCTTCACACAAAGCAACCTGTGTGCCATGCATTACATCATTAAGATATTGATGGTGATTATGGGGTAAATCAAGGACAATGATCATAAACCAAGCCTAGATATTTACAAATCACCATGGTGAAACTGCTATAGTTCTGTATAAAATTCTTCTCAAACTCTATTTAAATGCATTCTAAAAAGTAGTGCTCTGATATAAACTGAAGATTTTGGATCAGTAGTTAACTGACAACACTTGGTGTCAGGATAGAGGCTGCAAGGGTGCTTGTTGCTATGGTGATTGTCATAGATAAATTTCGTTCACTATGGGGCCTTTCTATAGTTATGCATCAGTAACAATGGATACATTCTGGGAAAGGCATTGTTAGGGAGTTCTATTATGGTGTGACTGCCATAGAATATTTTCATACCAGACAGTATAGGACAATTGCTCAACTCAGACTCTTTACCATCAAGAGGCATGATGCCATTAGTCACACTTTCTCATCTCTGTGACAAAACATCCTAAAGGGGGTTGGTAAGATGAGCTGGGGAGTGAAGGTGTTCACAGCCAAACCTGAGCAACTGGATTCAATCACCCACACAGTGGAAGGAGAGAACCAGCCCCTTTAAGTTACCCTCTGACCTACACACACACACACACACACACACACACACACACACACACACACACAAATAACTAAATAAACAGATGTTTAAAACTCTTGGGAAAGAAATATTTATCTTTGCTTACTGTTACAAAGCTTCCAGTCCATCCTGGTGGGGAGGGCACAGCAGAAGAGCAGCTCACACCAAACTCAGGAATATCCTCAGGGACACTGCCAGAAAGATGCTCCGCTAATCTCCTAGGCAACCATCAACCAATCAAGTTCATAATCCACAGTAATCATTCCCTGCAGTAAGCTAAACATGCATGAGATAACTTTAAAAAAAAATCAGAGCGTGCGTGCCTGGGTGCGTGGGTGTGTGCGTGCGTGCGTGCGTGCGTGCGTGCGTGCGTGCGTGCGTGCATGCATGTCCACAGAAGCCAGAAGAGGACATTAGACCCTCTGGAGCTAGAGTCACAGGTGGTTGTGAGCTAAGGGTGCTAAGAACTGAATTTGGGTCCTCTGGAGGAAGTGCTCTTTACCACTAAGCCATTTCTCCAGCCTCAGCTTTATTTTTAAATTAAGTGAGAATACACTCTAAAATAATGATTTCAGAATAGTAAATACATAAACCAGTACCATGGTAATGTATTGCCAAGTATTAATCACTGTACATAATTGTGTGTGCTATACACTTCTAAAACAGCAGCCTAGGGACCTGTTTGTAAGAACAGCACCACAGACATATGAGTGATACCTTGGAATTTTCACCAAAAGATAGGAACTCTTCAGCTCTGTTTTAATTTCATGGGAGACTCTCATAATATACATCCCAGCCTCTACACTGTGGGTCATATGGGGTCATGTGACTCTGTATAGGGTTCACAAAAGAATTTTGAAAACGGGAAAAGGTATCTGAAATTAAAACAACCAAAATAAATTCCAAATCAGATGTGCAGTGAATCTGAGGTGTTTAGGGCAGTACTTGTTCATTTTGTGTAGTATAACTTCACAGCCTTGGTTCTGAACAGACACCTTGGGCACTTTGCTCTACATGAAGACTTTGTAATATTTTTCTACTGTCACTCCTCAGAATCTAAGCATCAAATTATTAATAGATATCTTTGGATTATATTGTGTTAAAATATTTGATTTAAAATTTTTCCGTTTGAGTTGCTGACTTGAGTTTCACAAAAAAAAAATGTTAAATGAATTTTGGCATGGAAAAGGACAGAACTTCCAACTATTTCTGAAAGGGCCCTAAACATACTTGTGCCAGATTTTATTGCATATTTATGTGAAATGGTGCTTTCAGCATTGACAACCATAAACTCAAAATATCAATCAACTCTAAAAAGCACTAAAGATGCTTTGTGTCCTGCAGTATCAAATAGTCAGCTAAGACTTCATTCTTTACGGAAAAGTAAACCCATATATCTCATTAGCACAGACATTTGCTCAAGTACTTAATACATGGTAAAATTTTATATGTATATGTATGTATATATATATATACATATATATATATATATATATATATATAGTGTAAGGGCTAAACATTTAAGTGTACACCACCGTAAAAGCTTCTCATTCTTGCTGAGAAAATGAGACCTTGGGTTGAATGGTACAGCTAAAGTCATGGATGGAAGAGGCCAGACTCTGCCTTCTCTTGGGAAGTTCAAATGGACAGTTTTCAAAATGACAAAGAGCCCTCCTGATACCTGTCTATGAATCCAGGTTTCACAAGCACATAAATGACATTCTCATTGAGATTTGTAAATGAAAATAAGATTAAAAACAAGAATTATTAAAATTAAAAGTTAGCAAAGAAAGTACCTAACTGTATTTGACTGTGTATTTCATTAAAGATTCCTGTATACATGAATCTTTCATAACATAGAGTGCTATAGAAACATTTGGTACCAAGAGAGAACTTTAGTAGGTATTTTTGCTGCCTCCACATTGACCCGCACTGCCTCAGTGTGTTCATCCCCTCCTCCATTTCCCTCTCCCCTTCTCTACTTCCCTGCACCCTTCCTCCACCTCTCTCTTCTCCCAGGTCTCCCTCTCCCATTCTTCATATTCCTCTCCCTCCTCCACTTCCCACTCCCCTCTCTCTCCTTCTTCTCTATTCTCCTATACTTATAACTTCCTGGCCAATGGAGGATAGCACAAAAGGGTAACATTTTTGTCCAAAAGGGAGATAAGATCAAGGATGATGCCTGTGTTCCAGAATGCCCCCCATGGGTACAGTAGCATCTCCACTCTAGCAAATACTTTTTCATTGCGGTGACCAAGGCAACTTAAGAAGGATAGCTTTATTTTGGCTTGTAGTTCAAGGGACACAATCCATCATGGCGGGGAAAGCATGATGACAGGAGTGTGGGATTGCTGATCACTTTGCAACCAGAACCAGAAAGCAAAGATTGATAAATGCTGGTGCTCAGCTCACTTTTTCCTTTTTACTCAGTCAGACCTCCAAGTCCATGGTATTGCCCACATTTAGGGTGGGTCTTTCCACATCACTTAACTTAGTCTAGGAAATCCCTCATAGCCGAAGTGGACAATTGGAATCAACTTTTACATCTACCAAGATCCTCCCTGTCCTTAGTCTGGATTCCCTACTCCTTTTTAGCTCTTCTTGAGGAGCATACCCATGATAAATAATGCACATCACATCTCCATGTCAGACCCTATATCCTGGGACCCTGGCCTGAGACAAGAGCCACAGAGCAAATCAAACTATGTTCTCCAGGTTCATGAGATGGCCCATCACCTGGCCATATACTGTCTTGAGGAAAAACATGATCTTTGAGCTCTCACTTTCCAGTCAGAGGCACATAAAATGTTAACACTCTGTCACTTGAAATATTACCTGCACCAGTGAAAAATAAAGGAGAAAAAAAATCTAATCATTCCCTGATATTTTAAAAATAACTCATTCTCACCTGACATGACAATAAACACTCTGTTGTTAGAACCAGATTGGTCATTGTTTTAGAGGATCTACTCTGTTACTTTTCCTGTTTTGTGGTTGCTAATAAAATTACCACATCATGTTCACTTTGGTTTTATAAGATGATGGAGACTCAACACAGGTCATAACATCAGAGCATTTGATAGTGTGGTATTTCTCCTGTGAAAGCTAAAATCTAAAGGCCGTGACCAGAGTTGCAGCTGGGCGGCCATAGGGACTATTTGCATAACTGCCAGATACCAAAGCAGAGATGATGAGAAATTTTATGGGTCACTGTGGCTTGGCTGAGGGATCCCTAGAGAGCCACGAAAACATTAATTTGGAGTGTGGCTGCTAAGATGTTTCTGGAAGAGACAGGCAACTGAATCAGTAGACTGGATGAAGATCACCCTCACCCAGGGTAGGAGGCATCACCTAGTCTATGGAGGCCCACACAGAATAAGAACGTAAGAGAAGACATTACAAGATTTTCTCTGAGGAATCTGTTTCTACTCACCCCAGAAAGAGAATGGATAAACAGACCAGAGAAAACACTTCATCCATGCCCACCTTGCTGAGGCAGAGTTACTTACAAAGACACAGGTGACTCAGGTAGCAACATTACCTAAAACTTACCTCACCCAAGAGTGCCCTCCCACATACAATCATTTCCTGCTTCTTTAACCTTGGAGAGGAGTCTGATCCTCTGTTAAGTTTGGGGAGCCTTTAGAACTTGTAAGTTCCTTAATTTCATGAGTCTGACTGCTCCCTGTACAAGGCAATGTTTCAATCCAGTTAATGTGGCTACATAATAGGAAGGTTTATTCTTTTTGTGTGTGGCTGGGATTTTTTTTTTTTGGTCAGGTTTTATGTAGCTCAGACTGGCCTCAAACTCTCTGTGTAGACCAGACTGGCCCTAAGTTCCCAAATCAAAACTCCAAGCACTGGGATTAGGGGTGTGCTCCACCACCCCTGACTAAAGTACACTGTATCATGTTCGCTTTCTTTCTCTTTTACTTCTCCTCCTCTTCCTTCTCTTCTCCCTCCTCCTATCTCTCCTCATCCCCATCCTCTTTAGCCTCCTCCTTTCCTTCCTCTTTCCCCTCCTTCTCCTTCTTCTCCTCCTCTCCTTGTTGGTGGTAGTAGAAGTTGAGATATGGTTCCAGAAAGCCCAGGCTGGCCTTGAACTGTCAGTGTGAGTTGTGGAAGGTTTTGAAGTCCTGGTCCTCCTGCCTCCATTTCTCAAATGCTGGAATTCCTTGTCTGCATGTTCATGCCTAGCTCAGATTTATCCTTTCTATATGAACCATGTCTTCTCATGCCTTAAGACATTGTTATTCCTGGTTATTGGGCTCATGGATGCAGAATGAGTCTTACTCCATTGGTGTCCCCAATTCTCAGATCTTCAGAATCAGACAGAAGTTTACCATGACTATCCTGGACTCCACTTGCAGGTGGCCAAGGGTGCGATTTTTTTGGCCTCCATAATCGCTTGAGCTAATTCTCACAATAATTCTCAGATATCTATGTATCTGTGCTGGACTTTCTGTCATTGTGGTGAAAAACCTTACATGCAAGGCTGAAGGGGGCCTCACCTTTTGAATTTGGAGGACTTACTTATTTTGGCCCATTGTTTTAGAGGTTCCAATCTGTAGTCCTTGGCTCCACAGCCTCCAAGCCTGTGGTGAGGCAGAACACTATGGTGGGGAGTGTGTTGACAAAAGCTACTTAGCTCGTGGCAGTCAGAAAACAGTGAAAGGAAACACACAAAGAGAGCAGGGCAAGATATATCAAGATCACAGCCCCCTTCCTCCAACCAGGCTCCATCTTCGTGGTCTTAACGTCTCTCACTTGTTCTAGTCACATTATAACTCTATCTATGGATTAGTCAGAGCTCCTAGGAACACGTCACTTCCCAAGATCCCATCAGCTGGCAACTGTCAGCCCATGAGCCCATGAGGGATATTTCATATTCAATCTGATATGTAATCTGTTTCTCTGTTGGACCTGTTTCCTTGGAGTGCCTGAGTAATGCAGGGAGTTATTGAGTGAGTCAGACTGAGAATTCCACATCACTTATTAATAACACTGGCCATGGTGTCAGATTAGCAAAGTTTGCGGGCAGCAAGGGCATGCAGGACTGGAACAGAAAGCATAATTGATAGACTTTCCCACCCCGGCATTTGCTGGTTTTATGATCTGGCTCAATGAATCAAAAGCTTCAGGCTTCTCATCTGCAAACCATGCAGAGCAGCGCTACCTCACTGGATTGTTAAGGAGCTTGTTCTGTGAGGCCCCAAAGGCACTCGGCTCTGTTCTTGGCTGAATATGAAATCTCAGCAAGTGACAACTATTCCCCTGAAAGATAGGACACACTCCTGGCTTAAGACTCCTAAAGGGGATAGCTATGTTTTTGAGATAGTGTCTCTGCAGCCCAGGCTATCCTCTGGAACTCTTGAGTGTCCTGCCTCAGCTTCCCAAGTGCTAGGATTACAGATGTATTCTACCACAGCTGACTTAAAAAACACTTTAAAAATGAAAGTTTCACAAAGATCACAAGTGAATATAATAATCTCTACTATTTCAGAGAGTTCTGACCTTTGTGCACATACTTGAACCTGGATACATTTCAATGCACACAACCACTATGTCCTCCTCATCTGCTCGTTACTGTGTTACACAGATGGGCACATTATTATTTTGCCTATTCATTTTTGACAGTTTACATACATTGTCTTCATATTCTTTTCCTGAAGACAACATATATAGAGTGTCACACGGAGTGGGAAGTGTAAATGACTTGTTATGATAATGCTTGCTTCCAAAATGTCCCAGGGCTCCAGAACTCACCAACCCATTAGCCATCCACTCAGGACCTACTAGGAAACTTGGTTCAAATATTAGTCATCCTGGCTTTGCCTCCTAGGTCTGTAGTCTGGGGTTGCTGAGGAGACCCTACCTTCTCTGTTTGCCCCTGGTGCCTCCTATGAAGACAATTTTTCTACTACTGCATTATTGGCATTTGGACTAGACTGTCCTCTCTTGTGTTGGCTGACCTAGTTATAGGATATTCAGAAGCATACAGTCCTCCACCTACCCTCCATCTGTAACACCCAAAAAGTTGCCTATCTTCTAGGCATGGTCAGCTGTTCTCTAAGAAGCTAAATCACCTCTGGAGTTAGATCTCTGGGTTGGGATTTTGCCATCATGGCTGTTGGGCATTGATCACTTCCTACCTATAGCCCCAGAATGGCCCTGGCTTTGTCTCTGCACCATTCTGAGACCATGGCTTCCCCTGGGAGTTTCGTCACCATAGAAATGAACTGTATTATTGATGTCTAAAATAGGGCACCACAGCTGTGAACAGACAAAGCAGGACCATTTTTCCTCGGTGTAATTGTAAGTGGGATTGGAAAGGCAAGGTCCTATAACAGAATGTGCCCACACTGTTCCCAGTTAGAGTTCTGCATCTGAGAAACGGGGGTGGTAACAGAAGAGCCTCCCTAGCAAGACCACAGTGATCACTGGTACTTGGCT
>CABHPP010114890.1:0-32073 GCA_902168425.1 Peromyscus attwateri | reverse complement strand
GCCTCAGTCTGATTGACAGGTTGTGGTCTGAGGTCACACTGCCTCAGGTCTGATAGGCTGTAGTCAGAGGTCACACTGTTCTGCACACATGACTTAGACTGCTGTCCCCTCTTGGATCTGTTGGCTCCCTTCCCTGGGAATGCTGATGAGAGGGAAGGAGGTGGGACTTACCTTGAAGAGCTGGACCCCAATGCAGGCGAACATGAACTGCAGCAGAGTGGTGACAATTACAATGTTCCCAATGGTCCGGATGGCCACAAACACGCATTGAACCACGTGCTGCAACGGGAAGAGGGAATGGGAAGCAGATAAGGTTTCAGCCTAAGCAGCCTTGAGCTAGTCCCTGGGCCCGTCCACACAGGCAGGACAGGCAGATCCTATGCTCCAAGTGAGAGGAAACAGGCTCCCAGACGCCAGACAACCTTTCCAGTCACACTGATGGAACTCATACAATGCAAAGAGCTCCGTGGACTCTGGGTGGTGACAGAGATACAAGTTCTTCCAGACTCCTGTCTGAGTGGTGAAAAGACCAAACAATGTTAACTCAAAAATGGCCGCTCCCTTGCTTTAACCCTACCTTTGAATCCTACCTAAGTGGAAGGGCACTATGTGTGCTCTGTTTGTCTTCCGAGCCAGCTGAGGAGCAAATGAGGGAAATTCAACTGCCCCAAGACCGCTCCTTGGAGCCAGTCCTGACTGTTGGTGGGAGAGAAAAGATTTCGCTGTTTCAGATGGGAAGTCTTTTCATCCCTCACTTGGTATGCACTTGTACAGGGTCTACCTGCCCCTTCAACGTGTCAGAGACAGCTCTGAGAGCCCTTCAGGGACAGTCTTCCCTTTTAGGAAGACTCCGATGGAATAGGGACACCCCTCTCTGTTCCCCTTTTACCAGCCAGGGTTTACTTCTCCTTGGGGTGCTGGGGAAGGTGTCCCCTTCATTTACCTTATACTGCCCTTTTCACTCCTCACAACCGTTTTTTCTCTTCCCTGTATCTGATGGTTAATACTAATTATCACTTGACAGGATCTGGAATCACCTAGGAGACATCCTCCAGGCCCAACTATGAGGGATTAATTATCTTCTGGGTGTGCCTGTGAAAGGTTATGTTGATTAAGTTAATTGAGGTAGGAAACCCTATACTAAAATTTGGGCAGTAACATTCCCTGGGCTTGGGTCCTGGTCTGCATAAAAAAGAGAAAGCTACCTGAACACAAGCATTCAACACTCTCTGATTTCTTATTTTCATGTGACCAGCAGCATCAAGCTCCTGCTGGTTGACTTTGCTGCCATTATGTATTGTACCCTTGAACTGTGAACTGAAGTAAATCATTTCTCCCTTGATCTACTTTAGTCAGAGTACATATTTTATCACAGTAATAGGAAAAGAAGCTAAGACACCATAGGTGCTACCATGGGAAATGCTCAATTGATCCCTCTAAAGACTCTCCTTTGGGTTGTCTACTCTACTTCATAGTACAAGGACATAGAACATGTGGCTAAAATGTTGACATATGTGCCTGTGATTTTCCTTCCTGGCCAGAATTTCTGATCTGAGAGGAAGCCAGGCTTTAAAGTTTCCCCAGGATGATGAAGTTCCCTTCTCCTAATAGCTGATAGTTAAATCCTGATTATTCCAAAGACATTCATGCCACTATTTGCACCAGCGGGCTAATCCTGCCACGACAGTCATCATTTTATCCCATGGGGTTCATAGCTTGGAAAGATCGATGATTACTTCTCTCCTCTGGTAGCATATATAGCACTTTCCAGCACCATGAAAATCAGCCAGTAGGGATAAAGCTTCCAGGTCAGCTTGATTTCTCTATGTTCCATGACTCAAGTATGTGGCACCTTCAACCGTAGGGTCTTACCATTAAGCTCTGGAGGGTAACTAAGAATAATGGCAATAGCCTATAATGTTTGGGGGTTTATGGTCCCCACTGGCCAACAAGTCCAAAAGAGGTAACTATTCTGGGTACTAGACTATTTGCTATCCTGTTTAGGGGGAGCATTGTTCCTGCTCCTTTATAGGGTAACTCCATTTAAACTGTTTTCATATGTGTATATAATATATCTTAGGAATCTTCTACAGTAGTAGATTTCCATATGACTTTTTCAAAAGGCCTTTAATGTTAGTTCTGTCTCCATAATCCCTCCTAGATCCTGCCGATGTCCCTGACCCATTTAATCATTCCTGTTTCCATAACACATTCTTCCAAGGCTCAGGGGGTGAACCTAGAAGAGGGGGCAGAAAGATTGTAAGAGAGGCAGTGGATGGCTGCAACAAAACTGTTTTATGAACGCAACGGGGCAGTTGTACATCTTAACTCACAGAAGTTATGACAACCTGTCCAAGACCTGCAAAAGTTAAAGTCAGAAAAACTCCAGCATGGAGGAGAGAGGTTGGCACAAAGTTCCTACCTCTAGCCGAGGAACTATTGGCAACTGAAGGCTGTTGAGAGAAGGAGAGTCCATTTACTTTAAGGGTATGACTCCTGTACATCAACCATGATCCAGGGGATGGCCTCACACCCAAGAGCATTTGGGCAGCACAAATTAGACTCAAGAGGTTACAAAACCAGGAGGGCATGAGGCTGGATGGGCAGGGAGGTGGGGGTAGATCTAGGAGAGATAAGGGGAGCAGGGATGAATAGGATCAAAATATGTTGGATGAGATTCTCAAAGAATTAATGAAAATATTATTAAAATATTTTCAATAAAAAGATTGTAAAGCTTAAAATAGAAAAAAAGAGATGACACTGGTATGACTAAATTGGCTATAATGAAAGGTTATTAAAAATTCTTAAGGTCAAAATTCAATACCCTGAGGTAAAACTGATGGCTGAGTAGAATTAAAAAAGAAAAGGCCCAGCTAACAAGGCTATTCTATTCTATCCTTTTATCAAATAAACCATTTAAAACTTAGTGATTAGATTTCATACAAATGTTAAAATACTAAGACTGTGTTTACCAATGGGGTAAAGCCTTCTTTAGCTGGATAGCCACCACCTCAATAATAGGAGAAAGTTTATTAAAAATAATTACTTGAAAAAATTATTCTTACTTGGGGGACATGCTTGTTAAATCACGTAATAATGACAAAATTTATTTTAGTAGACAACATTTAAATCTATTTTAAAAGTTTGATCTATTACACACAATTCTATCCCCCTGCCTATGATCTTCAGTCTCCTAGTTTGGAGGGTAAGTAACCACATTGCACTAGCTGTTAAAAACTAAAGCTTTTGCTTCCTTAGCCTATGACATTCTTGTTGGCTCTGTGAAATCTAAGATCTACTTATCCTTTTGGAAAACATTTATTGTCTCTTTATAAAATAAAAATTGGGTGTCCCATTAAAATTAAGTTAATCAACAAACCATCCTGTCCTGTCTTTTTTTGTTGTTGTTGTTTGTTTGTTTTTTTAATTTGACCCAAACTAGACTTATCTGGAAAGGGGAACCTCAACTGAGAAAATGCTTCCATCAGATTACTTATAATGTGGGATTAATGATTTGTGTGGGAAGGCCCAGCCCACTGGGGGTAGTGCCACTTGCAGACAGTTCTGAGTTGTATAAGAAAGCAGGCTGGGTAAGCCGTGAAAAGCAAGCCAATAAGCAGCACTCCTCCACGGCCTCTGCCTCAGTTTCTGCTTTCTGGTTCCTGCTCTGACTACCCTGTATGATGGACTACAACTGTGAGCTGAAATAAACCCAAGCTGGTTTTGGTCATTGTTATAGCTAACCTTGATTGTCAACTTGACTATATCTGGAATCAATGAAAACCCAAACAACCTGGGCATATCTACGAAGAATTTTCTTGATTGGATTATTTGAAGTGGGAAGATCTCCCTAAATCTGGGCCACACCTTCTAATGGCAGCCCACATAAAAGGACAAGGAAGAGGAAACTTTTGCCTTTTGCCTGCTTGCACCCTCTTTCACTGGCAAGTGCATCTATCCTGTGCTGAGGCATTCCTTTGCTGGTGACAGAACCTACTTCTTTGGGATTCCAATGTAAAACAAAGAGCAGCATTGCTCTAGGACTTCCCTGGGACTCCAGCATGAGACTGGGACTGCTGAGACATTCAGGCTCCTGAATTGAACAGCTACAGAATCCTTGACCTTTACATTGTAAGACAGCTATTGTTGGACCACTTAGACCACAGAGCATAAGCCACTCTAAGAAATTCCATACACATAACTCTACCACGCTGCTCCTTTAGAGAACCCTGGCTAATACAGTCATAGAGTTTACCATAGCAATAGAAACCTAAGTAGGACAAAAATTTTTACCAGGTACACGGGCTATTGCTGTGACAACCTGACCATGTTGTTTGTAGAAAGACTTTGAAACCTTGGACTGGAAACACCATTTAGTGCTCATAGCTTTACTAGGATGTTATAGGAGCTTGGACAACAGGAATGCTGTCAGGGATGCAGATGACAGAGAGGCCTGACTTGTGATGCTTCAAAGGGAAGCAAAGACTACCACGGATGTTTGAGTGATACTTTGAATCAAGAATCTATAGTTCCGGTCAGCTGGAGCCGAAGAATCAGCTGTGATTAACAAGAGAACAGCACCGTTAAAGTGAAATCTTTGTTTTGATGAGACAATCAATGCTGGTTATCTGGAGCTGAGAAATTAGCAGTAATTAAGAAGAGACTGGCATCACTGAGGTGAGTCTTCTGGGAGTATTTCCTCAGGGTCAGCACACAGAAGCTGTGATCCAAAGATGGCCAAGGCTGCATCTCAGGTTGGCAGCTGAATGTGGTAGTGGTTTTGGAGGCATGAAGGGGTCATGGAGAATAGCTGAGGCCTGGCACTGGGTAGAAGGGCTGGAATCCCTGAAGAGAGGTTTGGAAAGGCCAATGGTGAAGGTGTAGCTTTAGTTGTCATGAAAACCCAAGAATACTGGAGATAACAATACCATGGGGTGACCACCAAGGAACAGCCTAAGCCTATGAGATGAGCTGGAGCTCAGAAGATCATGAGTGAGGCCCAGATGTTAAAGCATTTAACTTTTCACACTGCTTACTTTTGATTTTGCTTTTATTTGATTGTGACTGTGCCCTGGTTCTTCCCTCTTGGAATATGAAAGTATTTAACTTAGTTTGAATTTTATAGGAGCCCACAGTTAAAAGATGGAACTTTTAAAGAAATACTGGATTTTTAGAGACTTTGGAGTTTCAAATGCTGAAAAATTTAAAGACCATGGGACTTATAGTTATACTATGTTTTACATTATGATATTGATATTATTATTAATATGGCATCTTAGGGATAAATGAGAAAGGGAACTTCATGGTTTAATAGCATTCTGTTTGTGTGCCAAATTAACAAGGGGCCAACTGTCCTGGGTGGTTTGTCAACTTGATATAAACTAGAGTTATCTGGGAAGAGGAACCTCAATTGAGAAAATGCTTCCATCAGATTTCTGTAGGCAAGTCTATGGGACATTTTTTTGACTAATGACTGATGTGGAAGGGCACAGCCCACTGGAGGTGGTGCCACCCCTGTATGTGTAGTCCTCAGTTGAATAAGAAAGCAGGTTGAGAAAGCCACGAGGAGTAAGCCAGTAGGCAGTATTCCTCCATGGTTTCTGCTTTGTTCCTGCATTGAGTTCCTACCCTGATTTCTCTTTATGATGGGCAACAACTGTAAGCTTAAATAAACTCTTCCTCAGGTTGCCTTTGGTCATGGTGTTCATCACAGCAAAAGAAACCCAACCAAGATGCATCTTTGTTAAAGAGAGACATAATCTGTAAAGAAAATGAAATTACAAAATTCATAGAAAAATGGGTGTATCTGGAAAGTATTATACCAAATGAGGTAGCCCCAACTCAGAAGGACAAAAATTGTATGTTTTCTCTTATATGTTGGTTGTTAGCTTTAAATATTGTGTTCTAGCAACGGGCTAGTGGATGGGGAATACACTAACAAAGAGGGGATAGATTATAGAATTAAAGTAGAGAAGGGAGATATTGGGGACAGAAAAGTTTAAGCAGGTCTTGCAGTGATGGGGCTGAAGAAACAAGGGGTTGGAGAAAGGGTGAAGCAAAATGAAGTGTGCATGAAGAAGCCACATGGGAACTATGACCTTGAAACCAAAGCACACACTATAACAAAATGGCAGAGTAGAACACATGTGAAAGAATGGGGTCATGGATCCTGAGAGATGGAGACGGGAACAAGGAGGTTGGGAAAATCAGAGGTAGTGAGTGGGCTAACCAAAATTAAGGCCATACAAAGAAGTCTTATGCAATCCCACTAGTTTTATCAAAAGAGTTATGAATTCCAGCATGGAGGGGGAGGGGCTCCCAATACCTGACCCTAGCTGAGGAGCTAATGGCTCTTGATGGCTGCTGAGGGACAGGATGGAGAGTCATTTTTCTTTGAAGAGTGGGGGCTGGCACTTGGTAGACAGTCAACACCCCAATAGATACCCCTCTTCCACATGCCCATATGAGAAGCACTAATTGGACTTAATTTGTGAGTTGAGAAGAAGACAAGAAATTGGGAGGGAGATGGGAGATATTGGCAGCAGGTAGTGGAGAGGAGGTAGGAAAGGAGGGGGATGGATAAGGCTGAGATACATTGTACATATGTCTATAAATTTTTCAAAAGAAAACAAGTATAAATTTTTCAAAATAAAACAACTGGTACCACATGAAAACATGGTCTTTGCAGATAAGTGGATAATATATATGTGGTACATATACACAGTGGAATTTTTTTCGTCATAAAGAAAAACTAATGACATTTGTAGGAAAATGAATAGAACCAGAGACCACTGTATTATGTAAGGTGATCTGGGCACAGAAAGACTGTAACTGCAAGTTCTCTCATTTGGACCCTGGCTTCTAATGAAGTCTGTGTATTTAGGTGGGAGCAAATGTGGGCAATCTCCAGGAAACAAGAAAGGGGACAATGAGATGGGAAGACAGAGGCTTCAAGGAAGGGATTGCAGAAGACATGAGGTATGAAAGTAAAAGCAGGTACTCAGGGTGGAGAGACACAATGGGGAAGTGGGCAGGATGTGATGGCGGAGAAGTGAGGAGAGGGGAGCTAATCAATTAGAGTGAAGTATGACAGTTCCATAAGGAGAAAACCCGCTACACTGTAGACCAATTCAAATAATAAGTGAATAAGTAAGTAAACACCAACAAAAACATGGTATTTGAAGCACTCAGATTACGATTACTCATATTTGGATCCAATTTAAAGTACCTCTTGTTCTCTTTAAGGGAAAATCTGTGGGTGTTTGTTTGTTTGTTTGTTTATTCATTGCATTGACAAAGGTTTGGAAGACCAAACGGTATGATAGTTAACTCAAAAATGGCTCCTCCCTTGTCTTAGTCCTACCTATCTGAATGCTACCTAAGTGGAAGAGTACTGTGTGTGCCTTGTAACATCTATCTGCTGAGCCAGGTAAAGTACAAATGAGGGAAATTCAATTGCTCTGAAGGCCACTCCCTGGAGCCAGCCCTGTAACTGCCCTGTAGATGCCTCCTAGGAACCAGTTAGGAGAACCATTCAACACTACATGGACGCTAGATCCTGGAAAGGGAGGGCCAGCGACTTCCTAGTATCTTGGCCCCTCTCTGTCTATATCAAGTCAGTCAACTTCTTTGCTTATGCTCTCTTGATGCAAATTAGACACCTGGGACCCCAGCCTCAGTGTCTACCTTGCCAAGAATCAGGTAAACAGATACTGACTCATCATCTGAGGTATCTGCGGGAGGGGGCAGCCCCTTGAAACATTTTGCTTAAGACAGTCACTCTACCATGGCTGACACTCATCTACCCATCCTGTAGCCCATCCATCACCTCCGATGCCACCAGAGAGGGAGAGCTAATGTTTACTGCATTGATGGCTGCCCACGCAGACTTTCTCACTTTACCTTTAGCCCCTTGGCCCTGTTGATGGCTCTCAGGGGCCTGAGGACCCGCAGCACTCGTAAAATCTTCACAACGTTGATTGCGCTAGACCTGGAAGAGAAACAGGGTGGGCGGTCAGTTCTCCTACCTGGGTAAGAGCAGAGAATGGCCTGGGCAGATGTCGTTCTGACTGACTGGTCTTAGATGGACACTGGATAGATAGATAGATAGATAGATAGATAGATAGATAGATAGATAGATAGAGTAGACTCTGTTTTGGGAACTGAGAACTTCTATCACTCACTGCTAAAAACCTGTGGCCTCTTGTGACCCTGGGACTTTCCTGATAGTAAAGACACAGAAGAAGGAGAGGGACAGCTCAGGGTGAAGGCTTGCCTGGCATGCTTGAGTCCTTCTTTTGACCTCCAGCCCTGGTATAGAAAAGGTTGGGGTACAAAAACCAAGTCATTGGCAATAAAATATGTGACTTAAGAGGTATCTACAGTGTCAAAAAAGACCTGCATTCAGTCCCCACTGCTGTGACCTGCCACCTGAATCACTCAGGACACATTTCTTAATTTTCTGTACCCTGGTTTTTCATCTGGAAAGTGGGACAGTGGTTAGCTCCAAGGATTGTTTCAGGGATTGAAGGAGAATTTACAGATATCAGTAGTAGGGACTTGACACATATTATAAATCTAGCAAGTGAAATGGCAGTTTTCACTATCTTGCCTGCTGAAGACATCACCATGTTATATACCAAATAAATGCACATTGATGGTGAAACTTTCAGACCTTGTGATTGGAGGTGGTAGACATGGGGAAGGAATCCTGGAATATTTCCAAACACAATGCCTGGGTCATTACCCACTACAATATATAAATTCTACCATGGTTCAGGACATGCTTAGACTTCCATGAGGCAGTGGTGTGCCAGAAAAAAATTTAAAAGAAAAAGTGGTGTTCCAAGAAACACAGAATGCCAAGGTCATGCCAGAATATCTGGGTGCCTTGGGCTACTTCCTGGTGGGGAGAGGTGACAGGTAACCCCATAAGCCCTTCATTGAGATGGCTAGATGGTTTCCATCTGTCCAACCCAAGTAGAAGTCATTAACCACACTCAGCTGTTGAGCAGCGTCTGAAGTGTATTCTGACCCAAGGTGCTGTCTAATTAAGGCATCTTCTCCAGCATTTGACAAGAGGACTCAAACTTGCCTGGGAACCAAAAAGAGGGTCTGATGTATTGGCAAGTGCTGATTTTCTTCTTCCTATGTCAAGAGGGAGCTAGTACAAGAATTCAATTTCTCTGGTTCCATGGGTCTTTATTTCAAAAGACACAAAGGAAGTTCCTCTGTGTGGCTGTTCCCACAGCATCCCTGGGAGGCAGGCAGTTTGCACTGCATCACAATGGAACTAATTTAAAGGACAGATTTGAAAACAAAACGAAACAAAACAAAAATCAAAACAACCAAGAGGAATTGTTGGTTCAAATTGAAACAGTGATCTTGGTAGCACTGAGGTGGGAATCTAGATGTCCAGGCTCCCAGGGAGAAATTTTAGGTAACATAATTGATGACCAAAGAAAAGGGTCTCACTTCCATGGCCCCCATATCACAACAGAGGCTAACCATCAACCAACCTTGGGAAGGGAGACCCAAGATGCCTGGGGTATAAGCCTTTCTTGGCTTAGTCTCCTAATGCCCTGAACACCAAATTTTATAATAGCATTTCCTTGCCTACCTTATAGGTAGGAGTGTGTGTGTGTGTGTGTGTGTGTGTGTGTGTGTGTGTGCTTTGACTGAAGACAGAAGTGGGAATCAGAGAAAGAGGCTGAGCTAGGCCAGGGTAGGCCAGAGCAATGGCAGGTTTTGTCAGCTCTAGGGCAGCCCCAGGCCTTATTCACAGTGAAAGAGACTCAGGGAGAGGAAGGTAGCACAGATGTCTGTTTATAATGGGGCCTGAACCTGCCATGACAAAAACCCAGACATTCAAACAAGTTCTTGTGGATCAATACACCCCAGGTATCAGACCATGAAAGATACAGATATAAGAAATTAAGTAGGACCTGGTGGTGCAGGCCTATAATCCTTGCTACTTTGGAGGCTAGAGCAGGGAAAGTCATAAATTCAAGGTCAGCCTGGGTAAACTTGTGAGATCTATGCCAAATAAAAAGTAAAAAGAGTGGTAGCTGTTGTTTAGTGGTGGAGCACTTGCCTAGCAAGTTAGGTCCTGTGTTCAGTCTCAAGTACCACAAGGAGAGAAGGGAAAGAGGAGGAAGAGGAAGAGGAGGAGGAAGGGGAGGAGGGGGAGGAGAAAGAATCAAAACAAACATCGTGTGCTATTTGAGGCCCCACCCCGTTCCAGTCATAGCCACACCGTGAGAGTCCAGCAGGGAGGCCCTCCGGGGCTTGGCTAACTTCTTTGACACCCACTCCTAGCTGCTTGCCCACATCTTGGGTTGAGGGACTCACTGGATGCCAAAGGAGATGAGGGACACGCTAACCACCAGCAGGTCCAAGATATTGAAGTAGTTTCGGCAGAAAGAGCCCTTGTGCAGGAAAGCCCCATAAGCAGTCATCTGCAGGAAGGGAGAGAGCATGAGTGAGTGACCTGCCCAGACGCCACACTTCCTGCATCAGCATCCCCGGGGAAGAGCCCAAGCACTGCACAGGGACAGCAGGAAGAATCAAAGGTGACACAGTGTCAAGAAACTCCTCCACCATTCATTCAACTACCGAGGAACTTCCCCAGTTCAGGACATTAAGTAGTTCTGACAAACCCAAACCCTTTCAGATCGGCACCATGACACCTCTCTAACACTCCACTGTCCTTCATCCCCAGGCCAACATGGCGTCACCCTGCAGGGTCCTTTGCTGCTTCTGGCTAGGTTATGTCCCACTGTGTGCAGGCCTCCTAACTTCCTTTCCACATCTCGCCCTCAGGGCCAGCTGAGACACTAGGCATCAATGGAAGAATGAGACATGCCCAGATGGGTGTCCAGCCATCCTGATTTGTCCAGGATTTAATTGGATTCACCATAAAAACAATCCCAAACTCTAGAAGATCTCTGTCTTCCCAATAGCTGGAGTTGGCCTCTCTCTACACATTGGTCTCGGCAGTGCTTAGGATCTCTGTCAAATGTATAAGCTCAACGCTGCTGTCTGGCTTCTGGACTCTATATGGAGTCTTTTAAAGAGTAGGAACTATGTTCAGAGGGGCAAGGTGGTACAGTGGAATAAAATACAGGTTCTGAAGCCAGATGACCTGGATTCAAAGTCCAACTCTACTATATTTCATGTGCCTCATGAGAAGAATTAACTTTCCTGTGACTCATTTTCTTCATCTGCACATTAGGATAATGGTAACACTTGCCCCATGGGTTTTGAATATCCATGGAGTAATTATACATAAAGTACTTAGGACATGTTTCTGCACATGACAAGCTCTACCTAGGTGTTCTCTTTCACTATAACTTGGGTTTGAAATCTATATTCTTCCCGTACAAGAGAAGTTGTATCCATATCTCTACAGTGTGAGTGATATTTCATGTTTTTGTATGGGTCAGACAGTAAAGCAAAGGGAACATTCTCTGAAAATGTTCAGAACGAGAACATGTAAGCTCATGATTGTTGTTTTAGGGTCTCACTAACATTGCCTCCTAAGCTGACGATGCTTTTAAGAAACTGTACCCTGTGCACTCCCACTTTGCTGACTGAGGTAAAGGCTCACAGATACCCAGGAGGAGCCTGAATAGAGTTACAGGCCATGAAACATTTGCCCAAGAAAAAATTTGGAACGGATGGTTGAGAGACCAAGAGCAGTTTCCTGGTCATCTGGAGCCCAGTTTTTCTCTTTGGAATCAGAGCATGTCCAGGGTGGTACACCAAAAGACCAATACAAAAGCCAACATGGGAAAACTGGCAAAAATAGCTCTTGCGACCTAATTCTTTCCATTTATCTCCAGCAGCAGGAGATCACAGGGGACTTGGGAATCTGTGTTCTGCAGCAGTTTTTAGAAGTGCAGAGATTATATAAAGGGTTCTGGGGTAATATGGCTACGGATCCCTCCCAAAGACTACAATCTGGAGGGCTCACTGTCCTACGTCTCTGTGAAGACCTGGACCCCAGACAGTAGAGTTAAGTGGCTGCCACAGTTCATATTCACCAGAAAGTTTTGGACAGGGGGACAATGTGGCTCATAGCACAACTTCTGTCTCTTGACTTTGGGCTTGTTTTGTCTGGGACCCTAGCAGTAGAACAGCCCTTTAGAATGCATGAGAATGTTGGGTGGGAGCAATGGACATGTGCCCAGGTAAGATCAGAGTAAGAATGGGGTGAGAAAGGGCAAGTAGATACTTGGAAGAGAGAACATTTATTTGAAGTCTATGTGCATTCAAGGCGCCAGAAAAAGCCAGGTCCAGATACCTGTGCAAGTGACCTTCTTCTACTCTGTGTTACTGATTGTCATCCACCTGGTCCCTGCTTCCTGAAAACTTAAAGCCATTTCCCAGGAAAGGCCTGGGCCTAAGCATCTATATACTGAGGAAGGACTGGAACGAGACAAAAGCTTCCACGTTTTTTGGGCTATGGGTGAAGTTGTCTCCTACCATCCAACCCAGACAATCACCTTCCTCAAGGCGTACCTCTAGGGACAAGTCACCCCGTCACTTCTGTCACTTCCCTGGCTGGTTCTGACTCTGCTTTCCTTCTCTTCTAGAACAGCCCTTTCCATGATTTGGACTAACTAGTATGCTCCTACCTGTCCTGTCCTTTTAAAGACAAATGGCCCCAGACCCTTCAACAGTCCCTTAGGGCAAATGATGCTCTGGGCACCGGCACAATCGGTGCCGTGGCATGATACAGGGCCTCCCAACTGGGAGGTGTGGGAAGTGGGCTGAGGATGCAGGGTGGAGTATTCAGAAGCACAGTGAGCGGAAAAGAGACTGGAAGCCAAAGGAAGAAGTGGGGAGGGCTTGCCATGGCAATGCTTGCAGAGATTCTCACTTCCGCTTGCATGGCAATCTTAAGGAGAAAGCACCATTGAAATCCTCAAGTGAAGCTCGGTATGGGGTCCTGAGAACTGGGTCTCAGAGACTTTCCTGTCCTGGGAAAGATCTGCCAGTACCTGCATGCGACCTCGAGTCTAGGGTGCAGCAGCAAAGCAGCTCACCATGGAAAGGGAGTCCTTTCCAGGAGGAATCTGAATGTCGGCTCTGGGTACCCACTTCCAGGAATCTGTCCCCGTCTACTCTCTCTGAGCAGGAAAGAAAAATCTGAGCCACACAGGTGGTGAGCAAGGGAAGCTAAGGGTCAGGACCACTGAGCCTCTGAGGTATAAGGACATCCTGGTAGGCACACAGATACTGCCCAACTCAAGTCGTATCTGGATGACTCAGAAATGCCAAGCCCACTAAAAGGCTGGCCATGATCTGAGGGTTTTGTCAGGAAAAGAGAGGTCTGTAGCTGGCTCTGGTGCACACTCAGAGTGGACAGCAGCTTGTATCTACCCCAAGGATGAGCTAAAAGAGAGGCCTGAGAATTTTGGGAGAGGGTGTCCCAGGCAAGCGTCCCAGGAAGATGCTTAAGCTGGAGCCTGTGCTCAGAGACTACGACTCCTCTGTTCTCCTCAAGGGTAAAATCTCCCCCTTGCTCAGAGGAAGCCAATATTACCCAAGGTCCTACAGCTCAGAGAGACCACCAAGGCCATGCATTGATTAACAGGTGCAGACCTATAAGTAACCACCTGTAAAAAGACCTCTCTCATCTGAGCTGCAGGTTACCAGGGAGCTAGAGCAACGGGTTACCAAGGGGTTAGAAACAACCTCTAGTTGTCTGCTATATGACTCGGTTGGGATGTTGGTCCCCAATCCCGCTTCAGGTCCACCATTACTATTACACGGCCCCAACTTCTGTTAGGCCCTCGTGTTTGCCTTGGTACTGAGGAAGGTGTTGATGACAAGTCTCCCAAGAGAGGGGCCAAAGTGACTCCTTCATGCTCCAGAGGTTTTGCCTTTCTAGAGCCTGTGTGGCATTCCCTCTGTGCAGGAGGAGGGAGAGAGAATTTCAAGTAGGGCTCAGCCCCCGACTGACTGGAGAAGGTACATGCAAACACGTGTACTGAGCACTGCTGACAGCCAGCATGCGCAGTCAGTGACGGGACAGCACCCAGGGTGACACAGCCAGGGCGTGACTTGTCTAGGCCTAGAACTGCTGCTAAGTGAGCAAAAGGGAGCAGTGTGGTAGAGTAGATTTCTCCTGGCATCTGAGCTGGGGGCGAAGTGACAGCACGGAGTGAGGACACCAGAGTCAGAGAGTGAAGGGAACAGAAGAGTGACCAGACAGAGCAGAGACACAGAGAGACGGAGACACATGGCTCAGGGGGCATTACCTTAAGGATAATTTCTAATGTAAAGATACTAGTGAAGACATAGTCTGCATTGCCTAGGATCTGAAAAATAAGCAGAATTGGATTAGTGGCTCTGAGAGTGCACCCACCACCACCAGGAGCATGTGTTAGCAACAAGACAGACAGCAGCAGAGAGCTGGGACTGGCGGACAGAGGAAGGAAGATAGAGGGAGATGGGGCTTTACCTTCAGAGCAATTTCAATGGTGAAAATGGTAGTGAAAACAATGTCAAAATAAAACAGAATCTGCAAAACAAAAACAAACAGGATGGGGAGGGGGGGGCAGGACACAAGCAGGAAAGGGGAGAGGTCAGTGGATGTTCACCAGAAAAGGAAAAGCACTTCAAAACAAGGTGCATCCCCTGCACACCACCAGAGCCTTTCACGTGGAGACAGGCAAGGAGACAGACAGGAAAGACTTCCCAACATGAGTTCCCATTCAGGGCTAGCGCAGGTGGCTCTGGCTCTGGAGGGCGTCTGCAGGCAGGTAGGGGGAGCTTCTAGGGCAGGCCTCAACAGGATCCAGGCCTCAACAGCACCTGTCTGGATGCTTCTGTCATCCACCCAATTTAATTACAAACCCAGAATAGACCATGGGATGTTGGTCAAGAGAGCAGAGAATGGGTTTGCTTTTGCAGGGCCACTCGAACGCTCAGCTCTCACATGGCTGTGGCATCCCATGTCAGAAGAGGACATTTACACTGCTGTCAGGGCCTTGGGCCCTAGGAAGGAGGTCCTCCAGGTCAGCCCAGGCTGAAGACAGGCTATAACACTGATATTTGAATTCATCTTGGGAGATGGACCAGGTCTGAGGCTACTCCTGCTGACTCAGCAAGACAGCCTGGAGCGGGCAGAATCCCAGAGCTGAGAACTTCGTTTATAGACATGGCTTTAGAGAGTGGCTCTTTTCTCCATGCCTGTGTGGCTGAGATTTAATAAAGCTTTGGGATTTTGAAGCAAATTCTTATTTTGTATTTAATGTATAGCAATTCATATTTTAGTATTTCATGTTGATCACTAGAGCCTTGGATCGCTCCAAACAGATTTACTCTTGAAGACTATCACAGTCCTTATTTTTCTTATAAGGTTAGCCTTACCATTGGCACCTAATTGCCAATGCTCCTTCTTAGTCAGAGGGAATGGGAGCAGGGCATGAAACCAGTGGCCACATTGTTGACTTACAGGCAACTTGAGCTTCCTGGGGAACATCCACAGGCAACAAGATGCCTGACCACTGTCCATTATCAACTAGCCAGATGCATTTGGTTGGGTACATGCTCACTTGCTCAGTGAAAACTCCCAGGCTGGGTTTTCTATCAAAGTCCTAATCTCTTAAAGGACTCTTCGCTGTGTACGGATTCTGAGGTTCAGAACAGGCCTCCTAACTGAGCAATGAAGTCAGCAGCAGAAGCCGTGGGCCTGTCCCACTCTCAGAAGGACAGGGTGCAGAGAACAAAACAGAGTGCATACATGGTTCCTGAAGGAGGTGTGCTGGACGGGGTCCTCAGCAGCCAGAGAGATGCTGCTGAGCAGAATGAAGAAGAGGATCAGGTTGGTGAAGATGGTGTCATTGACGATGCGGTGGCACTGGAGGCGGAACCTGTGTGGGAAGGAAGGAGAGGAAAGCGATGTCAGGAAAGGTGGGGCACTATCTGAGCCTCAGGAGCCTGTCTCCTGGGTCCTTCTAATAGACGGACAGGACAATTTCAGTACTGCTGAGCCCCAGTGTCTTAAGGTAAACGGACTTATCAGAGGTAACCACTGGCTGACACACATGAATTCACACATGAAATCCCGGGGGAGGAAGTAAGCGCAGACCAACTGATTAGCAATCCAGGATTCTCCTAATTTGGTGTCTCCACATAAGTTGTGGGGAGCTGGAAGGACCTAGGCTTCTCCTGTAGGTTGGATACAGTCTTGTGCTAGGTTCGGATCCAAGAGGAAGCAGTTTCCTTTCCTCGTCATTCTTACACACCTGTTGTTTGGGCTGAAGATGAAAAACGCACTGGCTTCTGGCATGGGCACTGCCTTTTCCTTAAGGTGCAGTTCAGACAGGGGCCGGGGGCGTGGCCCCACAGGCATCTCAGGCTCCTCCTCATCCTCTTCACCTGTAAGAAAGAGCAAAAGCTCCATTCTCACCTGTGCCTCCTTCCAGACACATCTTACTGCAGGATCAAGACATCACTGGTGCCTCTGAGCAGTAGAATGCTAATCCAGGCAGATGTTCTGCCCTGCCCCATGAGGCTATCAGAGGCTTTGCTGGAAGAATATAGTACTAGGGGCTGTAAGTAGGATGAACGGTATGTTCTAGTTTGTCTAAACTGTTCTGGTTTTCAAACTAAAAATCCCATATGCTGGAAAATCCCCTAACACTGAAAAAAAAAAGATGATTGGTTGCCTTGGTTGAAAGGTGCTAGGGTGCAGGCTGGGATAAAGCCCAGGCACTGCCCAGTGTCACCCATTCATCATAGCTGCAGGTGAAAAAGTGGATGGCTCAGTTGACTTGTGGAATCCCTCTGGCCAAGTCTATTCTTGAAACTCCCATTGATCAAATGAGGGAACTTATTATTATTTTGTATCTAAATTTACACGGCCACAAACTGCCTTCTAAATATCGATCTTTATGCCCATAGACAAATGCTACTTTTAGCTGTAATCAGAGAATCTTCTGGTCGCAATGGGTGGTAGTAAACATAGAGGCTCATGGTTGTTGTTGGCGCCGAGAATAAGCTACAGTTGCATGCTTAGTCTTAAATAGGACATTTATATCTAAGACTCAGGGAACATGATAAAAGAATGAATGGAAGGAATACGTGAGCCTGAAGGTAGGAATAAGGGTTGCAAAACGCTGTCTTCTGGGTATGACAGCCATTGCAGGTATGATCCCACAGCAGCTGAGGTTGCCTCTACTGGGCCTATCATTAGTCAGTCATGGATGGGAAGAAGAGACTCATGGGGCTCTACTTCTCCATGCTGAATTATTGGCTTCATTGGCTTCTGGGGGAGGGGCAGTCATTGCCATCAGCTGAATACCCATGGAAGAGCCTACCAGGCTCCAGTGGACAGCTCCAATACCACATTCACACAGACAGCTCTGATTAAACTCAGTGTGCCACAGAACCAACAAAAAGACATGAATGTAGGGAAGGGGGTGTGTACAGCAGGGGTAGAAGGGAGATGGGAGAGGTGGGGGTGGCAATCAGAGTAACCAGAATGCACTATATGTTATAAAGATATAAAATTGTCAAAGAGCTAATTTAATTAAAATTCATTTTTTAAAAAATCTGAACAAATTATACTTCAAAATCCCCGTGTTTTCCTATGATTTCCCAGAAAACGAGGCAGGGATAGCCAAGCTCACACAATGACAAGAGGCCTTTGATCCTGATGTTGGACAATGACATCAAGTGGAGGCTTCCTTCGCTCTTCTGGCCAGTGGCCAGAGCTGAGGGAAATTAAAGTCGGACAGTTCCTCCTTAGCTTGCCTCGCAGCATCTATGGGGGAAGGTACTTCTGGTCAGATGTTCTTGGAAATGCATAGCCTGGGAAAGGTAGTTCGCAATGGCTGTCATACCCAGAAACGCCCCAGAAAATGCCTTCATCTAAATCATGACTCTGTTGCTTTCTGACTAATTCTTCCATTGAGTCTCCCAGTGCTCAACTTCTCCTCCGATGGAATAATAGTAATCGTACACAGATATTTCAGAACTCTGTCTGGCATGTAGCTGAAGTTACGGCAGTGGCAGCTCTCACACTACCATCTCCATCCATAGGACAGATGCAGAGCAAATGAAATTAGTGTTCAACATCTTTCTTGGTCTCATCCTGCCTGCTCTGAATCCCTAACAAACCATCTGTTCAGATCCAATCATTTTCTGGCCAGTATCTTCAGTGAGTTGTCTAGTATTCTCCAAAAGCCATGCTCACCCAGAATTTCAGAGCATGACCTTAGAAACAGGGTCTTTGCAGATGTAATCAGTTACGCTGGACTATATTGGGCCATACATCTAACAATAGTTGCTCTTACAAGAAGGTCTAAAGGCACACACAGGTTAGAGGGCCATGTGAATGAAGACAGAGGCAGAGATTAGCATGGTAGGTCTACAAGCTGAGTATTTCTGGCTACCAAAGGGAATTAGGAAGAGGCAAGCAAGGATTCTTTCCTTGCAGAAGGAAAATGGCTCTGCTAACATTTTGATGTCAGACATATGTAAAAGTGTGACAGAATCAACTTCGTTTATTTAAGGTACCTGATGTGTGGTTATTTCTCAGGTTCCAGGAAGCTATAATACTGTGTGCTTTGGCCTAGGCTAAGGCCCTCCTGCTCTGAGCTCCCCTTCATTGCCTTCTCTGCAGAGCTGACAAGAATGGTCAGCTCAGAGACATGAATATGAGACTTGGAGGGGAAAGGGAGAGGGGACTCATTGGGGTAGGAGGGAAACAGGAGAGGGTAGGGAGATAAGAGTAACCAGAATGCATTATATATGTTATGAAACTATCAAGGAATAAATTTTATAAGAACATTCCTTTAAAATTAAATTATACTTAAAATTAAAAACTAAAACAAGCCAAGCTAAGGCCAGGCATTCATAAGTAATAATAAGTCTCCATGTGTATTTATTTGGGAGCTGGGTGGCGGGCCCCCCAAAAGAGCAAAAGAGCCAAAAGAGTTAAAAAACAAAAAAAAACTACAGAGTAGCCTTCCCCTCAGTGTCCTGAGTCCTCAGCTGTGCTTCGAGGAATGACCTCCCCATCCATCCCTCTGTTATATCCCAAGTGCTGGGGTTATATATGTGTGTTACCACATTGGTTTTATGTGATGCCCACTTGGTCTGTGGATAGAGCCCAGGGCTTTGTGATTAAAGACAAGCATTCTACCAGCTGAGCTACATCCCCAGCCCAGGAGCCCTTAGTATTGATGATGATTAAACTTCCACACTTTCTTAAGAAACAGAACTACACACACCCACCCTTGACCTATGGAGCCTTGCCAAAGGCCCATGTGACTCTGCCAAATGACTTTGGACTTCAACCTCTGAAACTGTGAGTGAGTCAGAGCCTTTCAGCCTTACGGATTCGCTGTTTGTGATATTTCATCACTGACAGTAAGCTGACCAACATAAGAACTAAAGAAGTAAAAGGACCATGAAAAGTGTCTACCAGAGGCTGAAAAAAGCCAACACTCTATATTCTGCTCAGAACAATACAGGTCAAGATCATTGCCACAGACATAAGAGGTCAAGCTTGGCTCAGCTGAGTATGGGTGTGAAAAGACTCAAATACAGCATACAGTGTACACGGGGCTACCTCCTACATGCTATACTAGCTTGGAATGGGCTCTTTTCAGGGTCCAGAGTGGTGTGTTCTTTTACTGTAATTTCATTTAAACTGTAAAAAACATACGCATGAGTAGAGAGACTTGTAGAGTGGCTCTCTATGTCTGCTTTCAACATCTACTGACATTTGGCTGAGGTAGCTTTACTTATCTTTTCTGCTCTCACTTTAGGAGATTGTTGAAATGTTTTTAAAGCAACTTCCAAACACTCCAGACTCTAGACATAAACATTGTAGTATTTTAGAAACAGAATTACCACATTATTATGCTAACACGATTAACAAAAATCTACTTAAAATAATTTAGTCCCTAGTCCATATTCAATTTTCTCCCAATTATCTCAAAAACATCATTTTAAAATAGAATTAATTTATTGGGGACATAGACAAAATCTTTCCATTGCATTGAGTCAATGCTTCTAGCAAGTCTTTAATATTCTGCACAGCCTTCCCCATAAGCCTTTAGGGTTTTCAGACATCAAACCCTGGACACACTCTGCTCTTCACTGTGTGAGCCACAGACACCAAATCTTACTTCCCTTGCAGGGAGAAGAGAGCAGATGGGTGGAGGAGAAAGGGAGCTGCTTCCATGGAGGAGGCCTAGAGCATCTTTGTAGACCCAGCAGAGAACCAGAGGAGGGAAGGCAACATGGAGACATAGCTTTACTTAACAACATGGCTTTCTGCCGCCTCCCTGGGTTACCAGCCCAATGCAGTCTGACCTGGCTGGAGAAGAAAGGTCATTACAATCCTCAGTCATTTGCTGTGTGTTGGCTTCAAGCTTGGAGTTTGTGACAAATTGGCAGCTTGAGGAAGCAAGCCTAGGGCTCATGTTGGGATGGGGCTTCCAGAAGCTGGGATGTATATTGTTGGGGGGGGCGGGCAGCCAGAGCCTCTGACCTTAAAATCCTCTGAAAGGAGACTGCCTGTCAAGTCACACATCAGACAGATGCACAGAATCTTGTCAGCAAGAGTTCCTTTTGAGACGAGAGACCTGAAAGCACTTTATGGAGCCACAAATGGGACATCTGTGATGGCAGCTGTCCTCATAGTGAGCAATGCCTTCTGAGTAATGACAAGATGGATTTTGGATTGACTATTATTAGGTGAGCATAATGCAGCAACATATGCTAGACTAAAGTTGACAGTGACAGCAGCACACATGGTGGAGTGAAACCTTAAACACAACAGTGGCGCAGGAGCCCGACTTCTTAAACTATGGGTCGTGGCCCCATAAGGGGACTTGTAACTGAATCTGGGGGGTTACAAAAACTTTGCTCACAGTGAAAGGCTTATGAATGTGCAACCACCAACACTGAATTCAGAAGCAAAGGTGAGATGAACTGAAGTTGCTTCCAGCAGCACCTGCTCGTGTTTCACACAGCTTTAGTGCGGCCTAGGTTCTGAACACCCAGCAGGCCCTTTCACGGGGCATGCTACCACCCCACGCTAGGCCAGCGGACACTGCCTGAGACATTGCCACTCCGATTTAAAACCATTGCTTGTAATGAAGTACATACCGAATCTTCTGCTGTTGCAGATACACAATGGTTTGATTGTGGGAAACAGGCAATATTTTACTATCATTCCTCAAATGTAAGAATCAAATTATCTCTCGATTTAAAAAATTACTGTTTGAGCTGCTGACCTGAGTGTCATTAAGAAAATAATCACGAAATGAACTTTGGCTTGGGATTAAAATGACATTTCTAGCAATTTCTATATCTGGCCTTAGACAAAGGTCTATTGTTTAATACTGTTTGTGTGAGATAGTATTCTTAGCACTGACAATTATAAAATAAAAATATTGATCAACTTTGAAAAATGTTGAAGATGCTCTGTGACCTGCAACATCAAATATTCAGCTAAGATTTGTTTCTTTATATAAAAATAAGTCCATCTATCTCATTAGTATGAAAATATGCATTAGTCTTTAATAACTGGTAAAACAATATGTATATGAAAGAATTACTTTATGATAAATTTTTTCATGACATTTACTACTATTAGAAAATATTCAATTTGTATCCTGCATACTTTGTCCCCACTTTTCTTAAACAATAAAACAGTAATTTAAAAAAGAATAAGTCAAAGTAATTATAATTCAAAAATTTGAGTCTTCCTCAAATATGGTATTATTTCAATATTATTATGAGGACACCAGGAAGAGCATTTCGCCTAGATGGCAACTTAGATCCAGACGTGAGATGCTTAGTGGTGAAGGTGTTCACTGACACTAAAAAAACTTGTCTCTCGCCGGGCGGTGGTGGCGCACGCCTTTAATCCCAGCACTTGGGAGGCAGAGGCAGGCGGATTTCTGTGAGTTCGAGGCCAGCCTGGGCTACCAAGTGAGTTCCAGGAAAGGCACAAAGCTACACAGAGAAACCCTGTCTCGAAAAACCAAAAAAAAAACAAAAACAAAAACAAAAAAAACTTGTCTCTCGACCATTGCCAGTAGTCTATTGTGGGGGTATCTTTGTGAATTTCTGGGGACCTCTCTAGCACTTTGCTTCTTCCTATTCTCATGTGGTCTTCATTTATCATGGTCTTTTATTCCTTGTTCTCCCTCTCTGTTCTTGATCCAGCTGGGATCTCCCGCTCCCCCAAGCTCTCTTTCCCTCGACCCTTGCCCTTCATTACTCCCACTCACGTCCAGGTTGTTCATGTAGATCTCACCCATTTCTCTGTCATTGGGCAATCCCTGTGTCTTTCTTGGGGTCCTGTTTTCTAGGTAGCCTCCCTGGAGTTGTGAGTAGCAGTCTAGTCATCTTTGTTTTACATCTAGTATCCTCCTATGAGTGAGTACATACCATGTTTGTCTTTCTGAGTCTGGGTTACCTCACTCAGGATGATTTTTTCTAGATCCATCCATTTGCCTGCAAACCTCATGTCATTGTTTTTCTCTGCTGAGTAGTATTCCATTGTGTATATGTACCACATTTTATTTATCCATTCTTCAGTTGAAGGGCATCTAGGTTGTTTCCAGGTTCTGGACTACTGGCAATGGTCGAGAGACAGCCCAAACTGACCTACTCTGGTGATAGGATGGCCAAACACCCTAATTGTCGTGCTAGAAACCCCATACAATGACTGAGGGAACCAGATGCAGAGATCCCCGGCCAGGCCCCAGGTGGAGCTCCAGGAGTCCAACTGGCGAGAAAGAGGAGGGTTTCTATGAGCGAGAATTGTTGAGACCAAGGTTGGATAAAGCACAGGGACAAATAGCCAAACGAATGGAAACACATGAACTATGAACCAATAGCTGAGGAGCCCCCAACTGGATCAGGCCCTCTGGATAAGTGAGACAGTTGATTAGCTTGATCTGTTTGGGAGGCATCCAGGCAGTGGGACTGGGTCCTGTACTCAGTGCATGTGCTGGCTGTTTGAAATCTGGGGCTTATACAGGGACACTTGGCTCAGCCTGGGAGGAGGGGACTGGACCTGCCTGGACTGAATCTACCAGGCTGAACTCAATCCTCAGGGGAGTCTTTGCCCTGGAGGAGATGGGAATGGGGGATGGGCTGGGGGAAGGGGGGGGCGGGAGCGGGAGGGGGGAAGAACAAGGGAATCCACGGCTGATATGTAAAATTAAACTAAATTATAAAATAAAAAAAAGAAACTTGTCCCATGGTCCCCAGTGTCTGGCCACTCCCACACAGCTGAGTCTCCACCCACAGCCTTTCAGTCTCAGCATCAGGTAGTGCAATGGTACCTGCGGTGTCGGGGTTGGAGTGGGGACTCTTATCCTCATTTTCACTGGGCTGGAGGTCATCCATGTTGATCTAGGCAGCCAAGGGAAGGAATGAGAATTCAGTTAGATGAGTGCCAGGGTTTTCGGGCTGAGAGAAGCCTTGGAATTACATCAAAGTCAGGCGCTGAGCTTAAAAAAATGCATATTTGTCCCCGTGGCTTTCAGCTCCCTTTGGAACATCAGAAAGGCCAAGGTCCACCAGTGTGTCTTTTCCTCCCTTTCTATTCCATCGGCCACTCTTTTCCTCCCTCATCCTTTCCTTCTTTCCCTTTCCTTCAGGTAAAGAACGGGAAGACCCCACTTAGTGATGGTCCTTGACTCCTAAAGAAGCCTCTCACCTTGGTAGTGGGTGGGGACTCTCCATCTGCAGTAATGGACTTCAGCTCAATTCGCTCCTCTTTGGTCTCCTCCACCGCTGGCTTCTCCATCACCTCCTGTTTCTTTTCTGGGCTGGCAGTCCTGGCCGGTCAGCAGGAAAAAAACCCAGAAATGGATGTTTACTGGAATGATAGTGGACAGTACAGACAGGAACTGCTTTGTGGTCTTCTGGGGGCAGCATGATCAGCCCTGGGTCTACATGTATTATCTTTGCTCAAGGGAACATCACACTTGCAGCTCCATTGTAAGTATCACAGGGCTGGGGCACCCCTCGCTCTGTCTGGCACACATTTGACTTCTTCTAGCCACTTAGTGGATCCCCTCTTAAATCAGAGGATTCTGGGTCTTACTTAGGATTCTTAGAGGATCTTGGTTCGGTGTCCAGCAGAGGCATGACATATGACAGTCCTAGCTAGATAATTATGTGATGGAATATAGAACCTTATGTTGTCTTCTTAATACCCCAATGGTACAAAAATAGTGAGAAAGCATCATTTTCTGAGCTGGAGTTGTGTTTTCTTCTGAAGGCAGCTTCCCCCTATCTCCTCCTTGTGTTTCCATGGCTTCTCTTCCCAAAGGATGGCCCTCACTTCCTGGACTGGTGGGGGAAATGCAACGTGTTTGCAGAGACTATATATAGCCATGACTAGGAGCTATGGGAGAAGCCACATTACTGTAGAAGCTTCACTACAGTCCGTTTCAGCCAAGACGGCCACTGGGTGAGCACCATCCCCTTCTCCCACCAGTGGGGATGACATTCTAAGCTTAGAGGGTTACCTGGCCAGCTTCTTTCTCTCCTTCTCTTCTTCTTCCTCCTTTTGGGCAGAGGTGAGGCTCTCAGCATCAGCCAGGTTGTCCACCGCAATGGCCAAGAACACATTCAGTAGGATATCTGTTTGTGTCCATTCTTAAAGAAAATGACCCTTGGTTTTGGGAAGCATGATGCCCACAGGGGACAGGGAGAATACAAAGCATGCAGAAGTAACAGTTCCCCAGGAGAAACCCACTGTGAGGGGTGGAGACCAGCCATGTGCCTCCTCCTCTTTCCCTATCAGCCTACTTTCTGTTTGGAGCTTTCTAAGTGGTTGAGACCAGGTGGGCTTTGCAGACGGGAGCAGGGCAGGTCTGAGGCATCAGGCCCCACCTTGCTCTTCAGTTGCTAGGTTTCATTATTCATTTTATCACTGGCTTTGATAGGCAGCAGCAGCATCTCTAGCAGATTGCTCTTAAGACCCACTCAATAACAGGGCACTGAAGAGGTGGCTTGGAACCCCTATAGGTCTGTATATACAGACACCCTTAGAGGGCCTGACAAGAGCTGGATAGACTTCAGAATTCTTACTGAAGTGGTCATCTGTCTGTCTCTCCCACCCTGCCAAGCCCTGCTTTTCCACCAACAGAAACACTATGGACCAGAGAACCACAGAGCTAAGAAAGCAAGGCTGGAAAGGTCTTGTTTGTTAAACCCAATACCAGTCCTGGGCACCCATAAATTCACCCCACTTCCTACACTGAGCTACAACTGCACAGAGAGGGGTTTTCGCTAGAAGACTATTGCCTTTTGGCCCTTGAATCTGGAGCACAGGAGGGCTCTTGTGTGCATTTCCCCAGCCAACTCCCAGAGACCCTTTCAGCTTTCTTCCTGTTATCCCAGTGCAAGAATCCCTTATCAGAACGCTCGCAGCAAGATCTGGACTTCAATTTATTTTTCAAATGTTGAAATACACATGATGAGATTTATCTTGGGGATAGGACCCCAAATGTATTTGTTTTCTATACATCTTTTACACACACTTTGACATCAACTTTATACAAACCTTTAATACTTTTGTACATGAGATGATCATGTGGTTTTTTCTACCTAATGCAACCTGTAGGCACTAAAAGGTTCCAGATACTGGGTTATTGGATCACAGATTCTCAGCCTGTCTTGCACTGTAGGTACACAGAGGAAGAAGGCCTTTGATGTGCTAGAGGTCATCCAGCTGACAAAATGCCAATTTCGTCTTCAGTTAGCATAGTGTTTTGGATTTCTGAACTACCCAAACTAAGGGTTTCACTCAAGTTTTGGGCTAGAGGTGTTTCTATCTTATCACCAAGCTCTAGACTCCACACTCATAGGCTCAACCAGTGGGAGAGAAGAAAAGCCTAGGTCTGGAGGCCCTGGGGTCCTGTCCCTGCCTCTGATCAGGAAGGAGCTATCAGGAAGGACTTGGTAGTTTGTTCAGCTCTGCCTACAACTTTAGCCCCAAGAACACCTTCAAAGGGAGGAAACTGATCAATGCACAGGGTGGAGATCTGAGTAAGTGCAGTAGCTCTGGAGTAGCCAGGGCACACATCTCCAGACATAGTACATCCTAGTCTGTGTGAGTTTGGCTGCAGAGGCCATGATGCTTGGGGGTCTCATTCATGTCATGACCAGAGCACACCTCCTAGTGAGGATGACCCTGAAGTGTGAGTGAGTTCAGGAGGGTGTGGTTCACTGTCCTGTGTCCCAGCTGCAGCATGCACCCAGACCCACACCATGACTGAAGTGGTTCTAGGCCAGGACACATTCCCTTCCAAGAGTGGTCTTGCCCAGCTAGCCTGTGGATGGGCAGCCCCAGCACAGAGCCCCAGCCAGGGCCTTGGAGCACACATATGGCACTGGGCTAAAGGCCGAGTGGGACAGCAGGGTTGGGGCAGCATCAGCATCAAAGGATACAATTTCCACAGATGAAGAGGATGATGAAGTAAATACAGACTAACATCCCTGGAAAAGAGGGGCCGCCATAAGCCATGATCCCATCATACATCACCGAATTCCAGTCCTCCCCGGTCAGGATCTGAATGACACATTCCCACCAATAAGGGACACAGCGTTAGACCAACAGCAAACCCCCGAACTCCCCTGCCCTGCCCTGCCCTGTCCCACTTTGTTAACAGAAATGTCCCGAATCTCATTTTGACTTTTCTTCCCTTATTCTGGCTCCCAATTATTCTTGGGGACTACAGGCCTGGGCTAGTTAACCCCTACCCACAGACAAAGTGCATGGCCATTAGCATATAAAAAAGCTTTGTGATCAACACATTATGTTGCTCTTCACATATAGTATAAGAGACGGCTGCCATTAGTTCCCTCGGTGGCAGTACCAGGCAAATATGATCACAAGGACAGTGACTGGCTATACCCACATCTGTTAAACATAACCATTTGGTACCATCATTAAGATTTAAGCAATATAAAATATACACAGATTGTTCCCCTTTATCTATAAATAAGTTTATTTTGAAACTCAAATACATGTTATTCTAGCTGTCATATGCTGAAACATTCATGAAAGCACAACCCTGGACCAGCTGTAATTCTTCCAGTGGCAAGGATGCTTGGGCAAGGATGCTGGAGAGTAAAGGCAGGTCCTCCACCTCCCCACAAGGTCAGTCTATTCTTCTTTGTTTTGTGTGTTCATACAGGTTTTGTTTGTTTGTTTTGGCTAATGGATGCCATGGCCACACAAACATTTTTAAACCGATCAATTAGATTGTTACATCCTTAGTCTACCCATCTATGCAGCTCCCTGGAAGGTTGAGAGACAAGAAGCAATAGAAAGACCTCCCAGGGATGACCTAGGCTGGCATTACGGCCAGTGAGAGGTCCTGCTTTCACCACCCCACCTTTTCAAGGCTCCTTCTTGCCCACCTCCCACTTCACTACTGAACTACCCTCCCAGTGAGAATGGCAGCAGTGTGTCCATACCTGAAACACAGTGAGGAGTGACTGCGGGAAGTTGTCAAATGTGCTCCTACGGGTCTGCATCTCATCAAAGTTGAACTTCCCTCCAAACAGCTGCATCCCCAGGAGGGAGAAGATGATGATGAAGAGGAAGAGGAGCAGCAGTAGGGAGGCGATGGAGCGCACTGAGTTAAGCAAGGATGCCACGAGGTTGCTCAAGGAATTCCAGTACCTGGGGACAGACATGGAGTTCAGTTGCCTGTCCTCTGCTGCCCTCCATCAGCCCTCACCTGTGTGCCCCTGCTGGCTCTAACGCACAGCTCTATTCTCTGCCATCCCTCCACTCCTTTTTCTGGGTTGGGTAGTGGTGTGAATGGACTCACAATTAAGATGCAGAGCTACAAATTCAGCATCAGTAAGAGGCAACAGTAAGGAGAGAGGGCTCAGAGGCCAGACATTCCCACCAGCTCTACCAGCTGCTGAAGACCTGGGACAAGCCCCTCCCCAATCTCCTGCCTTCCAGTCTGGAAAGAAATGGAGATAACAGGAGTGTGTACATCCTCATAGGCAACCTGGAAGATAATTCCCTCTCTCTCCACAAGACAGTGCCCAGTATTCTATCTGTCACACAGTTGATTTAAGTTTATGATCATCACAGACAATTATGGTTTTTAACAGAGAAAAAAATTCCCCTCTCCAAGAATGCCAGTCTGAGCAGATTGCAGGGGCAGCTACCTGGGGAGACAGGAACAGTATTACTCATGGGAAGGAGTGGACAGAGCTTAGTGATGGCCCCAACTTCCCTGTCATGGTGGTCAGCTTTTAAAAGTCATGTCTTTGGAAATTCTGATCCTCTGTCTGGGCCCAGACAGCTTTAGTTTCAATAAGAACCCACAGGATTCTGATAATTTTAGATTACAACTAACCCATCACTCTACTGGGGACAGCTCCAGGCAAGAGTTCTCCAGACAATCCTCTGGGCCTCTGTTTACAGTTTATTAGCTTAGTGACCATAGGGAGTAAGCATTTCTTCAAGAGCCCACCAGAGTGACACCTTCTGATGGCAGAGCTCCCCACCCACAACCCAGATTATTGATTCAACTTCACAGGACTATGGCCATCTTGAGTCTTACTCACTATAATTACCCCAGAGTAACCCTTGCTGTTTCTTTTTCTTGCACAATTTGGCAGTAAACTACAGAGATATAACCATTAGAATGGCATGCTGGGCTTTACAGTCAGACCTTGGCTCTGGAGATGCCCCTGGCTCTTTGATACTGTCTTAAGATAACAGGTCTGTTACATCAGGGATGTAGTAACTTTTGTCCTAATCCATAAACTCAGATCTTTTTTTCTGAATCAAATTATAGGCTCCAACTGGCCTGGCTTCCCCTCCAGACCACCCTTCCATTAGCAAAGTCACTCCCAAAACTGAACTGTGTGTAACCATAATCTTTTTTTCTCATTTTCCTCACAGTAACTTAATGTCAGTTCTTTATGCTAGGATTGGTTGCTCTGAAAAGTCCTGATGTGTGATAGGCTCCCTGGAGTCCCTAGAGGTCAGAGTTGGTGCTGATCTGCTTAATACAAGAAGTTAGAGAAAGATTTGGGCTTGGAACACCTTTCCTGATTACACTTTAAACACAGCTCTTCCAAACCTGCTGGAGAGCAAAAGCTGCTCAGATGTTAACCACATCCTAAATGCTTCTTCTCAGGTCCCACAAGTACCATGAAGTCACACTCTCTGATGCTGGGGCTTGAGAAATTCAAATGCAGTCAATGCAGTGCTTGTCAACAAACTGGTATTCAGAAACCAGCAACGTTGGAGCCTATTAAATGTCCAATTATACAAGGTGGAGAGCGTCTGTATGTAGACCGAGTTCAACTGTCACGGAAGGTCATAACGGTCAAGGAAAGTTGTGAAGTACACAGGGGTGAGGGAATAGCATCCTGGGCTTGAACTGAGGTTCAGCTATATCTGGGAGCCATGGGGTCATCAAGGAAGACTCTGAACCCTAGAGGGTAAGTGGATCTGGGAGGAGTTAGGAGAGGAGAAGGAGGTAATTATGACCCAAATATATTTGATACATGAACAAAATTCTCAAAGAATTAATAAAATATTATATTAAAATAAAATTAAAATGTGATTTAAAAAACAGAATACTAGTGTGGTTCTGAGGTGAGGAAGCTGGCTGTGTGAGCCCAGCACACCACAGCTGATGGTGGGGCACGTAGGGGGTTGGTTTCCACCATGGGCAATATGATGAGATCTGTAGGTACTCAGTCAGTAGTGCTGACAATATAGCGAAGCCCTCAGGCCTGCAAACCCTCTCAAGCTACATCTCGAGGTTATAACTGCTGAACACAGGATGACGACGACGACCCCCACTCCAGAACCACTGTCCTTTTCAGGGAGCTAGCTGGTGCTAAGCCTGAAGGCTTAATGACATAGCAACTTTTAGCCTAACTGATCAAAACCATGAACTACACAGACTCACACACCAACAAAGAGAACTTTGGAGAACAAATACTTAGGTCTCCAGCTGCAGATCTCATAGAAAACCTGGGAGACATAAACATCTGTGGTCAGGAGTCTACACACAGCACAGCTGGGACCTCCAGGCCCTCTGTGTAGTGGGTAGCTATTCCAGCTTTGACCTTGAAACGCTGCCCCTCTTTAGTTTTTTTGCTCACTGACTATTCATTCTTTATTGTTAACCTTTTCCCTCAGTCTCCAGGGTTGACTCAATGCTCTCTGTTCAGGGACACTTTGTCAACATCTCTTCCCCTCTGGACATCTGTTTTGGGATTTGGGCCTCTGTAGAATTCTCCTTTCTCTTCCATAATGATCTGAGACTCTCTAGAACCTTTCAGCTCAGAAATCTTTTGCTTTAAAGAGCTGGGGGCCAGCCCTTTACCTTCATGTTGGTGTCAAACGGCCCTGAGCTTGCTATAAATAAAAGATGGTGGAAACAACAGGACTAACTGCTGAGGATGCTTGGCAGTGTTCCACCGTATTCCTCTGTTCCAGAGAGGGTCACCACTGAAGGTATCCTGCCAACTATTCTTATGCTGAGCAGTGGAAATGTTCTCCTGGTTTTGGTGGCAGGTTACCTATTGCTGGAAGAGTGTTTTTAAGAGTGTACCACGGTGCTTTGTGACAGAAGAACAGAAAGGAAGGGACAAGAATCAAGTAAGGCAATGTGGGGGACGAGAATCAAGTAAGGCAATACGCAGTAGGCAAGCCCAGCCTCTCTCTTCTCCTTTGACCTGCCACAGGGACCCCAGCAGTGGGCATCCTTGGACCAAAACTGCAGTGAACTTGAGCCTGGTCCTCGAGGATGCAGCAGACTCTGGAGGTATGACAGGAGCATAAAGTGGTATCTGATTGGTCAGAAGGAGCCATAAGGAATTCTAGCCTGTCTTGGTTAGGGGCTAGGACAGTTTGGGCTCAAGGCACAGTTCCTGCTGGTACCCATCTCTGTCCTCTCCATCCTGCATGGAGAAGAAGACTTGGTCAGGATACCACAACTGCCTGGTCTTGACCTTGGGATGGCTTTGGAAAGGTGTTTCTTTGAGGTTCTAGACCAGAGGTGTTCAGCATTACCTGACTGGCCCCCCAAATCATAAATGTGATAGGGTTTGAGAGGAGGTACATTCAAGTAATCTTTACTGCATCTTCTTAAGCTCCTATAGGTGACAGTTACCACCCAAGGGAGTAATTTCCCTTCCTCCCCAAAATGAAAGCATGTGGCTCTTGGGTCTGAGCATGTTCTCCATAGACTCTGGCCTGGGAACTTCACAAACAGCAGATTCCTGTTTATTGGTGGCCTTAAAGGAAGTGAGAGGCCCCATGGGCTCCTGAGCAGAGAGCTTTAGAAGGAAGTAAAGAAAGCTGGAAGGATTGGGGGGTCTGGTCGGGGGGGTTGGGCAAGACTCTGGGCAAGGACTTGGAGATCTTTATAGCCTGGAAGATTATCAAACGACACTCACATAGGGCTTTGGGCACCCCATATGCAGTCATGATTTAGGGTGAATGTGTCTTCCTAAGTCAGCCTAATGACACATTTGAGGGCATGAGAGGAAGCTGTAGGGGAAGAACAGGGGACTAGAAGAGTATTTTGCTTTATAACAAACGCAGTAGAAACACTAACAGTAACAGATGCTAACATGCACTAAAGCACTCTGTGTTAGATAGGGTAGTCCCAATGCTGACATCCTTTAAAGCAACTCAGCCTCAATGACCTAAAAGAGGATGAGCAGAGGAATGATTACAGATGAGCTGACTGGGTATAGAGAGTTAAGTCATTTGTCCAAGGTTGCACTGCTTAAGAATCACACTGGTGACAGCTAATGGCAGGTCCATCTCTCAGAACATCCTCTGGACTCCAGCGAGCTGCAGAGCTGATGTGCCAGGCTGTCTTGTTGTCTGAGTCCCGAGATAGGACCTAAAGGACCTAAAGTTCATACACTGCTTGTTAGATGGTGCTGACTGTGTTTGCTTTTCCTGGGGTCTGACAAACACTATTTTAACTTTCAAGTTTTCACTGCCTCTTCAGTAATTCTCACATGGCCCATGTTTGAGGTTGGGTTTTGTTTTTTCAGCTTTGTTTA
>CABHPP010114888.1:0-26341 GCA_902168425.1 Peromyscus attwateri | reverse complement strand
GTGTGTGTGTGTGTGTGTGTGTGTGTGTGTGTGTGTGTGTGTGTGTGGTGTTTTAATAAAGAACTTTTATATTATAATAGGTCCACCTTGGAAATTAATCTCCCTTTATCAAAGTTAGGCATGCTAGGTACCATAACTTGGTTGTGGAAATAAGATACTACTTATTCAAGGGCACACAGATCCTTATGATACATGAGCTCTTGGGAAGACATTTTAATAAAGTGCTTATGACAGTTTTCAATGAGAGAAGACGTACTTGTATGAACTACCAAACCTGCCTGGCTTATATCTGTATGTATTTGCTGATTCTGAACTTACACCAAAGAAAAGCCTCAGACCAAAAGAGAAAATGTAATGTGGAGGGGAGAAACCAGCTAGCAAGTAGCTGGCTTGAAAATTCAGAAACAGAAGTCGTCCCGAACGCAGGACCAGCTAGTGCTGTGAGATGTCAGTGAGTCCTAGGCAGTCAGAGCTCCAGAAAAAGCTATTGTTGCTTTTAAGTAGGAAATAAAGTTCCTATGGAGGGCAGAGATTTTCCACAAATGCTATGCTTACAGAATTGAAAGCCAAAAGTGGTAGGAAAGTACAACTGTATTCAAAGCTCTTTGAAGTTGAAGGACCAGAGACACAGTTAGTTACTAGCCAAAGCACTGCCCTGCCTGAGGGACAGAGACACCTCAACGAAGGAACAAGCATCCCGGAATTACAATATATCTCCATCCTTCATTGGAGTAAAGTGAGCTCCAGTTTTGCTATGTGCTTATTTGAGAAAAGCTGGAATATTAGTTGCTGTAAGATAGCACTTGAGCTCCTTTGCTTAATCTGTATATAGTATTTGACAAACAGACAAAAGTAAATCTGGGGTTGCAGTTTAGCCTTAGTGTGGTGTGTTAAGTTTCAAACCCTGTTCAAAGGGCTGGTAACTAATTAACATATCAAAGTGAATCTTGCCTCCAGGTTCTCCCAGCAGCCCTCAGTCCCTACCTGTTATAGAGTTTGGCTGATGTAACCCACCCTGTACCCTGAACTCTCTTGCCCAAGGGCTGGCTGCCCTTCCCCTAGAGACTCATCCCTACATAGTCCAGACATTTTGGTTACTTGCCCTTTTTTGTAACTTTTGCCTCCTGGTTGATGCTTCTGTGTAGTTGGTAGCCATTCAATCTTTGATCTGGAAGTTCCAATCCCCATTGAGGCTTCGGTAACTGTCACGCCTACAAGGCGGGGCCGAGAGAGGACCCTGAAGACCCAAGATCTGGATGCGCTGGCTCTCTTGGTTCCTGGACCTTGGACGCTAGAGGTAGACCTAGCAGAGTTCTCCAGAGACCACCACCGGACCGCGCTACACCTTTCCCAGACCCTGTTACCTACCTGTCCTTTCACTTGTAATTTACCCCACAAAATAAACCTCCCTTTTAACTACATGGAGTGGCCTTGATAATTTCACCAATAGCTAGTGCCCAATGTGGGGCATGAACCCACGACCCTGAGATTAAGAGTCTCATGCTCTACCAACTGAGCTAGCCAGGCTGGTCTTTCCAGGCTGCCAGCTGTCTCTGTCTACTCTTGCAAGATTCCTGAAAATTGCTTACATCCATCTTCCATTTCTCAGGTACCATTATATTCTTTCTCAGGTCTTTGATGGGATTGAAGACTAACAGTTACAGTTACAACTTAGTATATATATAATATCTTAGATAGAACATATTAAGTATTAGATTCAGGTTCTTTAGGATAGGACACCTTTTGGAATGATCTTTGTAACACACCATTTACCTATGCTCTAGACTTCTCTGGATTTTAGTATGTGTTTCTTGGTTGATATTGTTCGCATTGGTTGTAGTTCCATCTTATCTAGGTCATTATCCCTCATTACTTCTGGACAATATTTGATAACCATTCCTTTGTGTATAGTCTTGTATTAGGTTAGAACCTTCTTATTTAGACAAAAGGGGGAGATGTAGTAGGTAGCCACTCCAGCTTTGATCTGGAAGTTCCAAGCCCCATTGAGGCTTCGGTAACTGTCACACCTACAAGGCGGGGCTGAGGGATGACACTGAAGACCCAAGAACTGGATACACCAGCTCTCTTGGTTCCTGAACCCTGGACACTGGAGGCAGACCAAGCAGAGTTCTCCAGAGAACACTGCTGGACCACGCTACACCTTTCCCAGACCCTGTTACCTGTCCCTTCACTTGTAAGTTACCCCATAAAATAAACCTCCCTTTTAACTACGTGGAGTGGCCTTAATAATTTCACCAATACTTCTGGTTCCTTCTTTCCCCTTTTCCTTTCCCTTCTATTCTCCCCACTTGGCCCAGCTCAGTCTGTTCATGTCTACTCCGGACTTTCTCAAATGTCTCTGCCTCTACATATGCTTTCCCACATAGCTATAATAAACATTATTCTCCACCACACCTAGGAGCAGTCATGTCCTTTCCTTTTCTTTTTTTCCCCCAAGCATTTATAAGGCTATGGGTTCAATATCTAGTACAGAAAAGAAAAATAAAATCTTTAAAAATTGCTGTCCATTAAAAGACATAGATAAATGTGACCATATAGATAAATTGCATAAATCTTAAAAACATGCCTGTAAATCAATCTGATGTCTGAGGTAGGTGTCAAGGAACTAAAAAGAATACTAGGACTAGTACAGTGTCACAGAAAATCTGGAAAAAAATGAATGTAAAGGTAAAAGATTTAAAGACAGAGAGTAAACTGTACAATAATCAAGATATAATTCTAGAAGCTGAGACTGAAGTGTATGAAAATAAAATATTATTCATTGGGATTATTAGAACCACATCATTCTAGTAAACCACATTGGTTGAAGAGAAAACATTGAAATAGGGCTCCAAAATTACAAACAAAACAGGATACATAAACAGATTTTGTCAAATTAAGAAGAGTCCATCAAGGAAATTCTTACAGGTGTAAAGCCAAAGACATTGTTCTGGATGTGTAAAGCCTTACACTTGGATTCTGTAAAGGAAACCAATAAAAAAAGGATAAATTAAGGTTCATATCTTAGAGAACTTTTCTAATTTTGTATATAAGTATTGTTTGGATTAAAATATTGTAGATTTCTCTGGGCTCCTGAAAAATATTGATGCTACAGTACTTATGTAATTTATTTTTGACTACTTCTTTCTGGAAAATAATTTTATATAAATTACTATTTCAATTTTACTAATATTACTTTACATTTATTTATAAATGTCTTTAAACATACATTTATAGCTATTCCATATTTCTAGTTTCTCAGAATATATTTTTATAACCATGCAAATTGATGCAATCCCATACCATGACATTATTATAATATGTTTACTTATAATCATTTTCCATCTAATTAAGTAGCTCAATCACATGGATTTTATCATTTAATAATTAGAAACTTTTGTTCATATATATGTCTTTTTGGTTTGTTCTTTTCAATGTGAAAAACTGAAATTTTAATCTTTAGGCTAAAAACTTGGAGGCATACTTTGGAAATGTAATATAAATAGTAAATTGAATGAAAACCAAATCACATGATGGAATAGACCAAAATAGAACGATTTCTATTTTATTTCCAAGGAAATACACTCAAGAGACAGCACAAAAGTAAGTTTTCTTTCATTGTAATAAAAAATAATGAGATTCATGTTATTCTCTGAAGTTGGTTTCTTGGTAATATCAAATACAATATAGGAATTTGAACTTCACCTCATCATAACCTTGTTCCTTAAAAGTGGGATGCTTCAGAAGGCAGAAGCTTCATGAAATTTCACAAAGTTCTATGAAGTACTCAGAAGTAAAAATAAAATGCAATTCAGCATAAGAGCAGAATGGTGGATATTAACTGTGAGATGAATTAAGCAGGGTTTAAAATGCATTTTGAATTATTAAAGACTTACATATGCTCAGTCTTGCTATAATGGCCATTTTCTGGTATCCTCATTAATTTGGTGTTTTGGTGCTTCATACAAAGGTCCCTGATTCTCCATGACACAAGGAAAATAACAGTATTTTGCATTATCAGTCAGTAAGATTTTTGACATAAGAATAGTCAGCACATTTTGAGACACAATTAGATTTTAACCAGGGAAATTCATATTTTTTATTGACTTGTAAAAACTCTGGGTGAAATATTAACATTTCTTATCATTAGAATTTTTCACACCATTCCTTTTATTCTTCTCATTGTATCTCTAAACCTAAGAAGACTTAGGGGCTCTGGTAAATACAGTGCTAGTGAGGAATTTTATATTCCTCAAAATTCTTGTATATCTCATCTCATCAAATTATTTTAATAAACTAATGATTTCAGACAGCACGGGATAATTGACAGTTGATATGTATTTATGTGCATCATAATCTGAATAAAATGCTAGTCAGCTCAAATCTATGTGTAAATGCAACACTTTCAAGAGACATTTTGTTTTTCCAGCTAGAATTTAATTGAGGCAAACAATAGCAAACAAAGAAAAGTTATATTCATATCATGTAGCCTCATCTGTATTCAAACTACCTTTCCCAGATCACAAATAACAGCAGGGATAAATATGTAAGGATAGTTGCAGGAGTAATGGAATTATGCCTTGCTGTTTGACACTGTTGGAAACTCCATCGGTACAGGCTCCAGGCAAGAAGGAAGAAAGCTTTTCACATGGGGAGAATAATGATAATTGGAGAAGAAGGTCCTCATTGCATCCCACTGACACTGTATGGCAGAGTCTCATTCAACTGAACAATGAACCTGCTTACATTTCTCATTTTCCAATCCCTTAACCTGCTTGTCTGACAGTATCAAGGAAGACTTCCTTGAGCCCAAAGGGAGTGGAAACAGTTCAGGCAGCCCTTTTTATTTTTTTCAGTTTTATCATTCTTAAAATATGTGTCCAATCCACATGCACCTTTGGTTAGGTTTTTTATTGTTTTGTTAACCCAGAATTCACCACTTTTAGCTACTCTTGATTCAGATCTACTTTGGAGTTCACCTTAAGTGTGAAATTTCTGATTTTGCAGGTTCTCATGAACACATTTTTTTTTCTTTCTAAGTTTTATTTTATTTTGAAATATTGTGTATGTGCACATGAGTCTGTGAGTGTCTGACTACAAAAAAGGGCATACAGTCATTGGGGGCTATCATTTCAAGCAGTTGTGAGTCATCCAACATGGCTGCTGTAGCTGAACTCAAGTCCTCTGAAAGAGCAGCCAGCACTCTTAACCACTGAACGATTTCTATAGCCGTCATGCTTGGTTCTCTTTTGCTCAGTTCTTCAACTACCATGTTTGTATCCCACCCTGTTTCCATCTGTTAAATAGCCACTCTCTCTATGTCTTAATGGTACAAAATAGTTTCTGTAAAGGCCTGACTGTACTCCACCAGAAAAACTGATGATTCTATTTACTGGCCAAAGAACATGGTGGCAGTTGAGTTATGACACTTCTCTTTTGATTCATTCTTAATACCTCTCCTTATTCCTTTACCTGATGTACATTCTTTGATACCTGAGATGATAAACTGCCTATTTCCCTCATAATGCTTTGTGTTATTGTTGTTTATATAACATCCCAGCATGTACCTTTTGTCTGAGGGCTTAGAATGAACATGTTAACATCAAGTAGAGGACTACTGATAAAAGTGTTCTTTAACTGACTATGTTAGCACAAACCTTTATTGCCAGCACTCAGAAGGCACAGCAGGTGGATCTCCATAAGCTCCAACCCAATCCAGTCTACATACACACCATCTAGGAGCACAGTGCAAGATCCATCCTATATAAGGGCTATTTAAATTGCTTGCATATTAATTCGTTCTCAGATGAAGACACTGGTTTATGGAAATTAGGTTATAACAAATATGATTTGATATCATGCGTTTTCCTTATGCAGAAACAGCATGTTGCACTGTCACAACAAGCCATATCTTCAGTCATCTGATTGTTATCCCTTCATCACTGCAGTTATTTCAACTCAGTGGATCTTGACGAATCAGGATGATTACTGGATGATTACTTTGAAAACATTACTTAGAAAATCAGACATACACCTAGCTCAATTCCTCTTCTATCTTCAAAAGAAGTCATATTCCTTTTGGGTGACATGTCATGTCACTTTTAGGGTGACAATGTTCTTCCAGATTAGTAATATCCCCTATGTAGACAAGACATAAAACTGTTTTATCAGATCAGATATTCTGATACTTACTCATTGTAAATCTGGCTAATAATTATGATTGGAAAATAAGTGCTATTCATGAACTCCCTATTATGGTACCAGACACCACAGACTCGGTGTCTCATTTTATTATCTCTAAGAGCATAAAATATGTGTCACACTGGATTTTGAGAGCTGGTCCTATGTGAGTCTTCCCAAGTCTTCATACATTATTGGTAGACTGGCAGCTGGCAATTAATTGAAATGAGAACCCAACACTTTTCAAATGTTAGCTTGAAATCTAACTCTGGCCTTGGAATCACAATGATTTCCATTTTATCATTAGGTAATTAAGACTCAAAGAGGTATCTTGTTATTCACAGTACAGTTGGCAAGTCAATTTTATGTGCAGCATTTGACTCTTATTCTGTGACTTTCCCATAGTCTTCTCACTATGGAAGACCCCTAGAAGCAGTTCTCCACACACAGTGTTAACCACCATGAGTAAACTGTTTTTCAACCAATTTTGCCAAAACTTTATGACTCCTAATGTTTTCATTATATTGATTTTTTAGAAGTACTTTTCTGCATAATACATTGTTTTTGGGAAATGGTGTTTATTATGAGATGGATGACACTGAAATTGAGCACAAAGTGGCATCTTTTCCTCTGAGTGTCATTGATACTTCAGTACTGATAACTTAACTTTCAGATCCTAACTGACAAAGTTAGCAGGAGCCACAAGGAAATGACATGTGAAGAAGAAGATGTCAAAGAAATTTGAAAATGTATGAGGACACATGGAGAAACATATATATGTTTTATGACAAGAAAACATTTAGAAGGAATTATCATCAGCCAATACAACTGACTGTTATCCTCTCCATAAACAAAATACAGGTCCATGTCTTTCTCCATAGTGATCCTAAACAGGTTCTACAATTGAACCATTTTCCTTCCTTGTTTGACTGCTTGTCTGGTTTCTGTAATCTGTTGTTATGGAAATGACTAAGATGTTAAAACATTCTTCAGTATGATCCCATGAGGGGAAAAGAAGGTTTTAGGCATCAAACACTGAAAGAGGTTTAGAGGCAAGATAAAAACATATTTGGGTCTTGCACTTAAAAGTCAAAACACATTTTGTGCTTCGCTGTGCTTTGATTTTCAAACCACTTCTCTTGTTTAGACATGTACTGCTCTAGCGAAAGGGCCATGGATCCTATTTTCAATTGTTTGCTATACCCTCGTGAACCTGAATAAGTCAATGACACCATTTCTTGCTACATACCAGGAATATCTCAACCATTGTGACTGACTTGACCAGCGTAATAAAAATGAAATGAATCAAACCAGTTATTTGGAATAGTGGCCAGGCTAAATGGCTGATTAAAAGTGCCCACACTCTGTCAATATCCCTATACTCTTTTGTGAATATAGACATGCATTTATTACAATGACTAACTCTTGACCAAATATAAGCCCATTATTATGAAATATATATTATGGGTCTCAAATAATTTGGTACAACTTGAACATATGCTTTGAAGTGAAAAATGTTATCTTCCAACACTACATTAAAACCATGTTCCTATAAATAAATGCATTTGTTCTTCCTTATTGCAGGGTTGAAGGGGAGAGTGGCAGTTGAACTAAAATTGTCCTTGTCTGGCTTTTGTGTACATTGGCCATGTTGGTCTTTTGTAAATAATAAATCCAAATGTTCCACAAAAAGAAGAGTTAATCTTCAATTCAGGAAAAAATTATTGAAGATCTATAAAAAAATTGATCATGATATTAAACACATAAGAAAGTTTATTTAGTATATGTTGTTATGGTGAGAAAAAGAGAAAAATTAAATTACTTTCTTCGACTTCAACCTGTACTGAGGACTACCAGACTGCTGTATGTAAGAAGCTAAGTAGATGGAGGTGTGGAATGAGTTTTCTGGAGCAGACTTATCCAATACTGTATACTCTTAGGTGCCTCTGACATGTCCAAGTCTTTTGATACAGATGATTCTTCTGGGACCAGGAATGAGTCACTATTGCTGCTCACCTGGCAGATAGAATTTATCATTGTGGACAGTAGCAAGCATTAAGTTTTCTGATCTTTTCTAATAAGGGGAACCATGCCATGGCCATCTAGCAATGAGAATCTGGCATCTAGTACGGGACAGGGCACTTTGTAGTTTAACAGAAAGTGCTTAAGAAATGAGTTTATTGAGCTGCAATTTTTCTCAGAGCACAATTTATTCAGTTATAAAATGGGTGTAAGGCTAAAATAACCCTCAAATGTACTTGTGAACAAACTCAGACACACTCCTATTAAAAGCCAGTACCTGGATCCGGCTTTGTTTTTATTAATGAGACCTTTTAGAAATTGGTCTACAGAGGCTATTCATAGATGTGACCTGTTTGTCACTTTGTAAACACTTTGTCCTTTATTGTTATTTGTCAGTATTTAAAAAAACAGCACATATACATTCTTCACATGGCTATAATTAGATAAAACAGATGTTAGGAAAGATTAATATTTAAATAAAAATGCGCATTTAAACCCTGGATTTTCTTCATGCAAATTTGGTGGTTATTTTTTTTTTTAATGAAATTACTTCTGCATTGGCACAAACTTGTAAGGCAAAATTACCTTAGGCAGTTCAAACTATTTCATGATAACTAAAGCGTTCTATTATTTAAGTATGTCATGTTACATATCTCATGTACTCTTCATTGAAACAGTATTCTGTGGCTTTATACCCAGGCATTTTCCAGATGACAGTTACATAGTACCGTTGCATATTTTAGGTTAAAGCTATCTATAAAAGTGTTGCTTCATGTAATCCCTTCTTAATGTTTTAACGTACAGTCAAATCGACACAAGACCCTAAATTCTTTTCTCCAGTTTCTAAATAAGGGTCACAGGTCTAATGTTGATGACCTAATTTGATAATTAATCACTTGAATTGCCAAAATCTGCATTTTACTAATGAAAATTCTCATAAAGATACTGATTATATTTGATCTTAGTAATTATTCATGCTATTGTGAGATTCTAGAAGTCTCTCTCAAGAACTATTTTCAAATTATGTTGCCATTTTTAAATGGTCTTGCTGAGAAAATGGATTTTCTTAAAATAACAATCCCCTTAAAAAACATGAAACATGTCTTTTGAAATGAATTACGTGCAGTGGTGGTGGTAGGGGGGCTCTGCTTATAGTTGTTAACATCTGGTATGTGCCAGGCACTGTGATAGGGAATTGATAGATAATCCTCACAGCAGGGTTGGGATTATCCCACTTTATAAAGCAGGAAAATGATATTTGATGAGTTGAAAGTAACATGATTGACACCATACGTAAGTGGAAGAAAGAGTGCCTTCTTTTCCAACAAGCTTTCTATTTTAGAATCGATGTGCACTGAAAGGAATACTGTAAAGTTCAGAACATTCCTTTGTTCACCACACTATCTTCCTTTCCAAGATCTGCAGCAGACCAGTCATGGTGGTCCTGAAATTCTGTCCCATTCTTTCATTCACCATTAATCATTCTTGTCTCTTTGTTACATTAGTATAGTGTAGTTGCCCCATCTAAAGAACCACGATTGATGCATTTCCTTCTAGTTTATACTTCTTTCAGAATTCCTTAAGTTTAAACTAATGTTCTTCTATCCCAGGACTATTGTGAGAAATCCACGTGGTTCTGCCAGGGAGCAAATGGATCCAGCCATCTGAATCCACCCCAAGAAGAAGAGAGATGACGTTCTCCCTCCTTTTAATCGATCACGGAGGCAGATCAGGAGCCACACCCTAAAGCTTATACCTCAAAGTTTTTGGTGGAATGAATTCCCCTACACAGGACTCATCCCATATTCCAAGCATCCCTTGTCTGGGGCTGTTTCTCCAACATTGTTTTGAAGACATGGACAGTTCTGAGCAGTGTTTGTAAAATATTACATATTGACAGAATATATTTAATTGGTTTTGCTATGATTTTCTTATGCTTATTCTGGGATTGAGGCTATGCAGAAGAATGCCACACAGGTACAGAACTGTCTTCAGCCCAACACATTAACACATAGGCAAAAAAAAAATGTTTCAGCACATCACTCTGACACATAGGTGAAACATGCGTTCTAACAACATGACATGATTTTTGATGGTCAGCTTCACTATAAACTTGAATTTAACCACCTGTAATGTTAGTCTCTTTCTTTTCTTGTGCTTTGGAATCTACTACACTCAGGCTGTGGATAGTGGAGGAAAGGAGTGTATCCCATACTCAAGAGGGGCACATACAGAACTTGAAATTCCTCTGTATAGAGACTAGTCTCTTCTTCAGCATTTATTTTTGTGTACTTTCCCGAATGTATTTTCCATTTTGGCTTATAAAATCATGTTCCACTACTTGGTCTGTTGGATAAATTGCTAAGTTCTGAGGCATCCTTGGACATTTTTACTTTCTTGTGTAGGCTGGGGAGTTCAGACATTTTAGCAATTTTTTATATTTCTACACAAGTGATACTAATTCTGATTGTATATTCCTTTTTTATCATTAGAATCAGACATTTCCCCAAACAACCTTAGTACTTCTTCAGAGGGAGGACAAAGTTCTGAGCACTTAGTAGGTTCACTGCTACTCCAAGGGTGTGGTTTCTTCAAGGCCCTCTCAGCTGGCAGGCTGAGGAAATAAATAGGTTCATATAGTTCCATTCTTTCATTTGTGTAGTCCTCTCCAGTTTGCCAGCATATCTGTCTGTCTGTCTATCTATGTATCTATATATCTATCCATTTATCTATCTATCTATCTATCTATCTATCTATCTATCTATCTATCTATCTATCATCTATCTATCTATCTATCTATCTATCTATCTATCTATCTACCTGTCTATCATATATATATCTATGCTTTTGTCATCTATCTACATATCTGTCATCTGTCAACTTTCACTTATGTTTAATATATCTACATGCATATATTCTATCTGCACCAACATTAAATAAAAATATATGCTGATGTTTCTGACTCTGATCTAGTTCACAAGGATCCAATGAAGAAGCCCATCTCTGACAAATGTTGGGTTAAGATCGATAGCCTGGACTCATGAGAGCTACTTTTATGGGGTATGTTGCTTATATACATTTTTTTTTTGCTTTTTTAATCTTACAATTTCCACTTATGGATAGTTACTTACGTAAGACTCCCCTAACCGTTAGCAAGTAGTTCATTGCATATAGTTTAAATAATTGGATTTAGAAATTGTTTTTGGTCACAGTCTTCATTAATTCTGGAGTCTTCTGAGTACTTAATAGAAGTTTTTCTTTTAAGATTTATCATTTGTAATTTAAAGTTCTATTAATTTTGACAAATGCATTATGTCTGGTATCTACCTTTAGAGTATTATGTAAAAGTGATTAAGTGACCTAAAACTCTCCTATGTTTAACCCACTCAAAGATTTTCCTGCTCAGAACCAACAACAACTGATGGTTCTAATTTAGCTACTATTATGACTTTCTCAGATTTTCACAGAAACTGAACAAAGTAGTATGAAAAATTAAGTCTGGAAAACTGTATATTGTCGAGTTTTTCATAGCTTGATAGTTCACTCTGTTATGCAATTACCGGAGCATTTCTTCATTTCTTCCTTCTTTGCTTGTTTTCTTGCTTGCTTCCTTCATTCCCATTTTTTCTTCTTCTTCCATCATTTATTTTACAGAGTCTTAGGTATTCCAGATTGACTTCAAACTGACTATGGAACCAAAGATGACAGTACACTTCAGATTCTCCTGCCTGCCTATTCTTGAGCACTAGGATTACAAATACATTCCCACCACATGCAGTCTATGTGAGCCTGGGGATTGATGCTAGGGTTTCTTGTATGTTGAGCAAGGAGGTTACCAATTTAACACCTACAGCACAGAGTTTTCTTATTTATCATTCTATTGAAGGACAAAAAGGTTGATTCTCTTTTACAGTGATCATAAATAAAATAGAAATTCTACTTGGAGGCTTTGTGTATGCATACGTTTTCATATCAGCCTGGCAGAAACCAATGGTGCTATTACTGAATTGCATGGTAAGACAAGTTTAACTGTGGTGATAATTTATTTGTGCTGAAATGTGATATTTTATTTGCATGTTAATAAATAAAGTTGCCTGGAGATTAGAGGTAAAATAGCCATAAACAGAAGTCAGGTGGTGATAGCACATGCCCTTAATCTGATCACATGGCAGACAGAGCCTCTGTATGGTCAAGGACACAGCCAAGCATGGTGACACAAGCCTTTAATCCCAGTACTAACCATAGAGGCCTGGAGGTCTGTATAGACAGGCAGTGATGAGGAAATCATGTGACTGGGCTTGGAGCCAATGAGAAGGCAGAACAGGAAGGCAATAAAAACACATGTTAGTGTAGATGTAACCGACCGCCTTATTAAATAAGAAACACAGAGCCAATGTAAAGGTGAAAGCCCAAGAGGTCAGAGCCAGAAGCTTACCCGCTTTCTGCCAGCTAGCTTCTCCCGCCAAGAGAGCTCTCCGAAAAGAGAGTTTCTTCCTGTGCGGTTGATTTATAAGGAGTCCTGTTTCTTCCTTCTCATTGGTTATAAACTAACTACATGGCTGTCTCGTCACTGCCTCTCTGTCCAGACCTCCCAAGTTTTCTATGGTTGGTATTGAGATCAAGGGCGTGTGTCTCCAATGCTAGCTGTATCCTTGAACACACAGATATCTACCTAGCTCTGCTTACCAAGTGCTGGGATTAAAGGCGTGCACCACCACCGCCCTGGCTTTCGCTATGGCTTGCTAATAGCTCTGACCCCTAAGCAACTTTATTTATTAACATACAAATAAAATCACATTTCAGTACAAATAGAATACCACTATATGTTAGATGAGAAGAAGCTTTCTCTCTGTGGAAGTTACTGTGTGGTGGTAAGCTAAGGCTAGTTGTGGCTATTTGCTCTGATCTCTTTGGTTATTACCTCTATATTTGGCTCTGTGTTTCTTATTTAATGAGATTGTTTACAAATGTGTCTACATTTAACTCTATTAGAAGTCATCAAAGCATCTTGACAACCAGCCATACTACAATATATCCTGTTAGAAATAATTAAAGGCAAAGCCAATTTCTAAATTTTAGTCATTCCAAGAGGTATGACACAATTTTATTCTTAATTTGTATTTCTGTAATGACAAATAATGTTAAGCATATATTTTAAGTGGATTTTATTTTTAAAATATTAAATTCACAGCAAAATTTCTCAGAAAGTACAGAGAATTAGCCTTCAGCTCCTACCCCTGCACATAGCCAGCCTTCTAAACTCTTAGCATTCCATATATGAGGAGTACATTTATTGTCATTGAAAACTTGGTATTGATGTTCTCTTTTGGTGCCATGTGTGTTTCCATAAGCCTGCATGATTTGTGTAACTCTTCGGTGAGGCTTCTCTTTAGGATCTGGGCACCTCTTGTTGTAGAATCCTTGCTTAGTGCACACAAGACCTTGAGCTCACCCCAGTAAATTTTTAAAGTGGAAATGTAAATTAGATGCTTGATTTCTACAAAGAAGACATATGTATATATATATATATGAGAAAGAGATTCATTCTATGGATCCTGTTACTCTAGAGAACTCTGACTAATATAAACTTATTATACAATAACATAATTTATATAATATAATTGTATTATTTAATAATATGAATTATATTATATAATTTATGTAATATAAATTGTAATTTATGTTATTTATGATTTACATATTATATATATGAGAGAGAAAGATTCACTCTGTAAGTTCCATTACTCTAGAGAACCCTGACTAATTATATAATAATATGTGATTTATAAATTATATAGTAATATAATTTATATTCTATATAAATTATAAGTTATATTATATGTATGTGTGAAAGAGAGATTCATTCTATAAGTTACATTGCTCTAGAGAACCCTGACTAATATAGTATGACTGGAGATGGATATATAGGGAGTAAGCAGTGAGTAGTAAGCTATGGTTGGATTGGACTAGGTCCTTTTTAGCCTACTCTCAGTAGGATGATTGTACATAGTCAGACAGTATTGTACATTTTACAAAGCTAGAAGAGGAAATTTGGAAACGTTTTACCATAGAGAAATGATGTTCCAGGAGAAAAATATGTTTAGTTCAATTAAAACATTAAGCACTGTAGGCATGTATAAAAATATTGTGTAATGCAGTAAGTAATAGGTGAACTCTTCAAGTTCTTTAAATATTAGAAACAAATTTAAAACAAAACCTTAGAACCATTTTTTTCAGGTTTTTCAGATTGAAAATTTTACATAGAGAATGGATTTTTTCCATTTCTCAGTTTTCATGTATGCTACTTGTGTTAAACATTGATTTATGAGAGAGACATAGAGAATTGGAGAGAGAGAGAAAGATAAAGTACATGTGTATGCTACAGCACATATATGGAGGACAGAAGCCAACTTTCTGAAATCATTCTCCCATTTCAACCATGTGGCTTCTAGGGATCCAATTCAGTTTGTCAGGCTTGGCAGCAAGCGTCTTTACCTGATAAAACATCTCATGCCCTGATTTCCTAACATTTTTGTCCAGTCTTTTTGTATTTGTGCAATGAAGATATTAATTTATAGCGTTTGTGTGATGGTTGTTTTTTTTTTTTTTGTTCCTGGTAGGGTGGTCAATGCTGGACTCATAAATGGATTGAGACACATTACTTTTGCTTCTATAACTACATGTCAGGCATTGTGTATTTCAGGTACACCTTGCCACTGACTCATTCTCTAGCCCTGGTTACCTGACATCTCTAAGTCTAATTCTGTAATTATAGAACTCAAGGTTAAGATTAAAATTAAACTAGCCTCTTTGGTCCTAGAAACACTGTTTATTTCTACACTGGCAAAGCTTTATATTACACAACCAATTTACACTTTATCCATGTTTCCATCATCATTGTCTTACCAGTTCTCCCAAACTTGACTTTGATAGTCAAGCATTCATAGGCATGTCCTCTATTCATACAAAGGTACTATAATTCATATGAGTACCTAAGATCATATCATTTATAATTATATTAAGAAACTTTAAACTCTGGTTATTAGGACCAACATATTAAATATGTTCACTTTTTCAAAGCAAAGTTTATTAAAGTTAATTTTTTAAATAGCAATTTTCTCAAATGCCTCCAAACTATTCATACCCTTGTTTAGATCCTTGTCTGTACCTATAAGATAAAATGAAAGATTCCAACATCTCTCCTACGGACATGGGTCTTTCTCAGAATCCTACAGCTGCTTTGGATCTTGTTCTGTGTGAGACTGTCTGGGTCCCCACATCATGTTAATGATAGAAGCTGAACCATTCAGGTGGTAGTATCTGTAGGTAATCCTCAGTTTATTGGGAACATATACTTGAATGGGACAGTGGGACCCTGAAATTATTCCTCTTTTTCTTTCTTCCTTGACAGCGAGGTGAAGAGTTTTGTTTTGCCTCATCCTTTTGCCATGGATTTCTCCCACTGTCATGAAAGCAATGAGGCCAACCAATCAAACACTTTTGCTTGCAAGATTGTGAAGTAAATAAATCTGGTTTTTTTTTGTATTTAGGAATACCATTTATTGATATTAAACATCATTTCTGCATATATAAATAGAAAATTTCTTTTTTTTTTTCTTTTCTTTTTTTTTTTTGGTTTTTCCAGATAGGGTTTCTCTGTATAGCTTTGCGCCTTTCCTGGAACTCACTCTGTAGCCCAAGCTGGCCTCTAACTCACAAAGATCTGCCTGCCTCTGCCTCCTGAGTGCTGGGATTAAAGGCATGTGCCACCACCTCCCGGCTCTTTTTTCATACAATATGTTTGATCATATTCTTTTACCTCCTCCAAATACTCCCAAAGTATCCCCAGCTCCCTACACTATACCCAACTTCATGTTCTTTTTCTCTCTTTCTCTCAAAAAAGAAAACAAACAAACAAGCAAGCAAAAACAAAAACTAAAAAAACTAAAATTGAAACAACCTAAAAAAGAAATACCCAAACAAAACATCAAAATCATACAAAAATCTTGGAGTTTGTTTTGTGTTGGCCAACGACTTCTAGGAATGGGTCCTGCCCTGGAGTATGATTGGTATGGCCAGTAACCCTCCATTGAAGCAAACTGATTTTCCATTCCCTAGCAGATGTCAGTTATAAATTCATGTCTTTAGGAGTCATTTTATTAATATATTCCTTTAATAGAACGAGAGTTGTTGGTTTTCCTCTGTATAATCTATCTAGTCTCAGGTTCTTGGCCACTTTAGCAGTGTTAGGTATTGGGTTTTTCTCATGAAATGGGCCCTAAGTATTTTCATAGGATATTTTATACTAATGGAAAGAAGATATATGTGTACTTGTGTTATTCTTGTGTTATGATTTCTGAAGCTCAACTTTCTGCTAAATCTATGCTTAAGACTATTACATTAAAATTTGTTCCCACTAGAAAAAGAATAATTGGATTATAGTTCAATATGTAAAATTTGCATGAGTTAGATATAGTTAAGTTACTTCAAAGAAACATGGGACTCCTACAAGGAAACTTCCAAAGGAAAAAGGCAATGGAGTCCCAAGGTCTCTCAATTTACCATCCCATTGATATTTCCCTGACAGCTACAAAAGCCTGAATGATCACTGTATTTCCACAGTGACAACAATTTTATGATACATGGATCATATCTCAATATTGCCTATCAAAATTGTCAATAAGTATTGTATTTAAATGGAAATCAGTATTAGAGTCCCTAAGTCTTTAGAGAAGTGACATTTGACTCTTCCAGTAAAAAAAAATTCAATCATGAGGGAAATCAACAGTTATTCAGAGTCTGGAATTTCTCTCACCATGATAATCAGCAACTTTGCTGACATGATTCCAGAAGGGTGTGCACATGGTAATATTGCAAGGGCCATTGCTATTATTTTTAGACTAGATAATTGCAATTGATTTAAGAAAGACATCAGAAGTTTTGCTAGTGAAAGATTCTGGGAGTGCTTGCCTGAGTAGAGAGAGTCATCACAAATCAGCCATCCTCAGAAAAATCATTGATGGGATCCTTAGGGCAAAGCATGCCATCTTTCTTTAGAAATTGGAAAGATAAAGGATGTCAAAAGAAAAGAGAGTGGTAGATGTACAAGAGCTTGGGAACACAGGGAAATTACCTGGAGACACATAGAGTATTCATTAGATGGAAGAAGAAAGACAAGACTTTCTGGAGAAACCATGGTCACAAAGCTTAACTCATTAAAGATCTTTTCTTAGTTGGCTTAGGTGTAGGAGATGGCATAATCATCAGTCAAATAGTAACAGTAATCATCACCATAGAAACCATTACTAGTATTTAATACAATGTACTAAACACTCTAAAATGTATTAATTATCAGCATAATCTTATGATACAAGAAATATTTCTAGCTTATCTGTAAGACAAATTGCTAAACGGTCTTATAAATAAAAAACCCGGAGCCAGATACTGGGGTTTAAAACTGAGAGATCAGAAGAATAGGACAAGCCTCAGCCAACCTCATCTTACTGATGCCTCAGTCTCCAAAGAGACCTACTTCCTATATAGCCACACCTATATGCCTTTTTGTTCTGCTATCTCACTTCCTCTCTCTACCCAGCTGCATCATTTCCTGTCTGTCTGTACAGACCTCCAGACCTTTATAGTTAGTGCTGGAATTAAAGGTGTGTGTCACCATGCATGGCTCTGTTCCCCAGTGTGGCGTTGAACCCACAGAGATCTGGGTAGATATCTGCCTCCTGAATGCTAGGATTAAGGGGATGTGCTACCATTGCCTGACTTCTATGTTTACTATAGTGACTGGCTTTTTCCTCTGATCCTCAGATAAGCTTTATTGGGGTACACAGATAAAATATCACCACACATATCCATAGCACAAATAAGGGCAATGAAGACAGGCAGGTATGAAAGTGTTCCCAAAATATATAGGTAGTAAGTGGTTGTCAACATTACAAAGAAGTTTCCTCCATTCAGAAATCCTGTTCATAATCCACACATTCTGATGAAACGTGCAACATTTGAATAATGATGCATAATTGCTTGGAATCAATATATGCTTAATTTTGAATACTAAGTCAGACACAGCACAGTTAAACAGAGATTATAATGCAAAAATGAAACAAGAAAAACAGACTTTGGAATCTGATAAACTAGAGCCTTACCTCCTATACAGGGGAGTTCACCAAATTCTGAAAGGTTGCCACACTTATGGTGTACATGTTAACCTCCCACTAATAAAGTAAGATATTACCTCTCTTTTAGATCCAAATTTCATACTTTACTATTCCCTAGTTCTGATACAAGATTCATTGAGCTACAATCAAGATGCAACGTGGCTTGTTCCTTTCTGGGCCTTTGAGGAAATAATCCATTCCCCTACTGTTACTAGCTTTTCAAATAATTGCTTAGCCCTTGCCTTGTGGGCTCCTATTTCCATCGTCAAAACACAGCATTGTGGCAAGTGTATTTCTCCATAACCACATTTGCCTCTGGCCAGAGTCAGGAAATACTTTGTGATTTTAATGATCCACTTGGTCAGAGTGGGACAATGTGAAGATCTTCTATATACCCGCATCTACTAATTCCTTTCAGAAAAATCATCCTATGAATTCACACTTTCAGACATTAGAACAGGGTGTCATGTGGGACCTATTACTCTTCTTCCCACCAAATAAAAAGCTGGGGTCCTTATAAACACAGACTGAAACCAGGTATGAGACTGCAGGGTAAATACAGGCAACACTGAGAAGGATATGCTCAGAGTAAGATGGCTTTCTAAGCATTAAAGAGATGTTTTCAAACCAGTCCAATCTTTCTCATCCTATAACAGTGAAAATATTTCCCTTACCTAGAGCTCCATCAAGGCTTCTTTTCTATCTTTTCTATGAAGTGTCAGGCATGTGAAAAGTTGGAACATGGGGGACACAAAGACACCGTAGGATTCATCTTTGCCAGATCCTGAACAATCTCCCTTTAATCTATGAAGCTCGCTCCTCCTGGAGGGATAAAAGTCAGTGTCAACTGATCATCCTTGGGAATAAATGGCCTTTCAGCATTTGGAAGGAGCAAGATTCTATGGCTAATTCTATGTAGTTTTGATCAATAAGAGGCTTCATATTCTTCTTCAAAGAAAGCCTTTTCCAGTATTTACTCTGCAGAGGACTCTACCCTACATAGCCACACACACACACACACTAAAAGAGGTATCAATTTGGCTTTGGAATAAAGGGAAAAGAGGCTTGTCATAGGAAATGGCTAATAGGATCTACTTGACTCCCACTTCTTTTAAGCTATGACTAAAAGCAACAACAAACGCCCAAAGAGCTCACAGAGTAAATACTGACAGGCACTTCACAATGTCCTCTAAGGGACCCAAAGTACCAGACACCCTCAGAAATATAAAAATGTTTTCTCTCCAAACCACCATCCATTCAAAAGTGGATCACTAACCTTTATATTAAAGGGGTTTTCTGTAAAACACGAATGAAACTATTCAATTCATCATCCCAGAGAACAACTGTCATACTGTCACAGAGCAGAGAATAGCCAATTGCTAATATCAAATGCTGTGAAAATGGTGCTGCTCAAAGTTCCCAGGGTGTGACCCAATTTTGCAGCAGAACACAAGTAAGCTGGGCAGATTATACTAGAACAATACCACTGAAATATTAAATTCAATAGCTCTACTTGAATGAAGAAAATGTAAACCAGAAAGGGTGTTAATTGAAATATCCTGAAAAAATTTACATGCCACAGTGTGTCTAGCACTCTGAATGCAATACTCTACTAATTTGGGCAGGTTCCATCAACTTATAAAAGTCTCAAAATGAGGTCAAGAATGGAAGGGTTGGCCTAAAATTAGAGGGATATTTTGCTGATCTTGCAAGTGCTGGCATGTTACTTTATAGAAGTCATGACTCAGGATTCTTTATCAGAATACTGCATAGTGAATGGAAACATACTATGTTTTGGTAAAGGAAATCTAGGTTGGCCCAGAGTAAATAGGATCAAAATTTAGTGGCTCAACATAGTCAAATATTTCATTATCCAGTAGATTAGATATCTGTTCAAAACAAATCTTTTTTTCCCTCATGGTATTCAACTCTAGGCCAGTGGCATCTCCATTTTGCATAAGAACTTCAACTTCTTTTTAGTATGAGAAGATGACCCAAGCAGAGATGCTAACTGGTATTTACTATTGTTATCTCAGCCAATTTTAAAAGGTAGTCATTGCAAAGCTTCTAAGAAATGTACTTCAAAGAAACTAGATAAATAATTTTAAAATTTACTCAACTTTTTGCCTGGGAAGATCTGAAGATGGTGAGAGCAAGAATGCCTGTGATACATAGGTATGTAAAAAACCCAGGTTATGGTGTGTGTGTGTGTGGTGTGTTTGTGAGAGAGAGAGAGAGAGAGAGAGAGAGAGAGAGAGAGAGAGAGAGAGAGAGAGAGAACAAGGGACTGAGAGAAAGCATTCTATTTGGTGGATTAGTATTTGGTGGATACACAACCAGGAAAGAGTAGATATGTAATTAAGCAATTTCAGTAACATCCCTTCGTGCATATGTTGAATTCTGCCAATTATGACGGTGAAGAAGTGAGAGTCATAGGAACATTGATCAGCATTACATTGCTGGTCTACCTAATTATTCAGATCATTTCTGCACAATGTATCTTGCTTATATTGGGTAATCCTTAGAGCCAGACTATCAACGTCGTAAGCACCCTCTGTATTTTCTTTGGTAACATTGGCTTAGCACCTTTTGTTGAGTAATTTAGTTGTTATTAAATTCCATTAGTCTTACAAATCTAGACAGTTTTCTTTCCTGATTACAGTTGCATAGCACCAAACCTTTTATTTTTGAGTTATAACAAACGTGGCCTTGGTCTTTTTAACTTTAAAATTGAGTTATCTTTTCACCCTGAGTCTGAGAGTATGGTGAGAACATGATATAATTCCTCTAAATTGGAAGTAAATGTGAGGGCTTAAATCCCTCTGGGGCATTTCCAACCTTCATCAGAAGGCTGTGGATGATGTAAGAATTGCAGCAATGCATCAGAAGTTGATGAGGTTATCAGTTGAGACATTCAGAAAGGATCATCCCTGATGGCACAGCTAAGCTCAAGTTTGCAATGAGGTTCTTTTTGTGATCAGTCCTCTACTAATGAGGCAGAAGGAACCAGGAATTTTCTGAGTACAACTTGAAGGCAATTTTCCAGTAAGATTAAAGAGTGATTTTTATCTCTATGTAAATCATTTTGTCAGTCTGTACTTTTGAGTGGACTAGAGCTATCATATTTTCTGCTCATGAACTTCAATGAGCCTCATGATGACAATGTTCTCTTATAATTGATTCTTCATCAGTGTCACCTGTATTAACCATGAACATCAAGAAAAATATCTGGCATGGGATTGTGGGTCCATGAAGTATAAAAATGACATTCTAACTTTTCAAAGCAACACACAGAATTATCAAATGAAGCATTTAACACCTTACCCCTTTTCATTGATTTTTTACCTTTTCTGTTTTTCCATTCCTATAACAAAATATTATCCAAACATTTACTATATCTTAGTCACTTTGCTACACACAATGATGTTGAGTGTACTTAGTTGAAACATGATCCCTGATATAGTAGGAATTAAACCAGGATCTTGTTCCCACAGTGATGTCATGTGCTTGTTGTGGTGTCAAATATGGCTTTTGGAGTTTTACCTCATACTGTTGTTTTAATGTCTCTCTTAAGTTCATGTATGGAACATATAATTCCTAATACTACAGTGTTGAATGCTGAAATTAAAAAGAGAGTGCTCTTATTCATGGGTTGCCACCACACTTAGTTGGGTCAGTCACAACAAGTGGCTTTATTATATGTGAGCCTGGCTTCTTCTTCTATTGCTACTTTCCTTTTCCTGCCATTTTGTGAAGCAGCATAACATTTTATATCCACTAGAACAAGTATCATGCTCTTGGAGTGTCTATCTACCAGAATCATGAGCTTTACAAATTTCTATTCATCACAAATAATACAGCTAGGTAGGTATTACAATATAACAACATAAAAAAGCTTATGACAGGGCTGATGAATTGGCTTAGTAAGTAAATGCCCTTGCTGCCAAACTCAAAGATCTGGAATCCTGGAATATAAACCATGGAAGGAAAAAACCAACTATTATAACTCATATCCTGTCCTCCACAAGTCTACCATAGTGTATGCATGCCTACACACATACACAAAATAATTAAATGTAACCAAATTAAAAATATTAACCAAAACTAAAACTGCTGTTTAATTCAAGGCTGACTTTACTAATAGTATATCTAGGACAAGGATGTTGCTGTGTGCCTACTTTTAATTAAGAGGCAAAAAAAAGTGATGTTTGCAACAAGCCTTTGATTTCTGGGACCATGTGCTTTGTGTTTGATTTCTCATTAATGAAATAAGCTAGAAAAGTTTTCATAACCCCTATTCTCTTGGCTATTTAAAAATAATATGGTTTCCTTTGCAAGTATTGGAGCTGTTTCCATGCACACTCCTTTTAGGCATTATTTTTTTTATTATTTCTGTAATTTTTTCTTTAAACCAACCTTGGACTTTAGCTCACACACCATAGACAAATTACTTCAATTGAAATTTAAACTAATTAATGATATAACTAACTGGCTATATCATATTAACACATGTCCTATTCTCATTTGTAGACAAACGTAAGTTCCCTGCATTTTCTCCATTTAGAATGACTACCACACTGTGGAAGTCTCATTAGTAGTTGTTAATATTTCTGAAAAATTACCAAGTGAATTCATGTTACAAAGATTTCACTGCCCTAAATTAAAAGTCTGTAGTCCATAAACACTTAGTTTACTATAGGAAGACCTTGTTTAAGAGTCATGTTATTTGCTCTCATAGATGACTTGCTTGCTCTAACCATTCTTTCCCTCTTTTATGAGAAATTATAAAAGGAAAGCCTGTATTGTAATACATGCTGGATTAGTCACATAAAGCTACGGAATGTCGCATAGTGAAATATGACAACTTCAGAGCTTAACATGAAATGTAAAAGTAAAGATATTTGGCAAATTATTTTTTAGCAGAAATAATCAATAAGGTTATATGCAAACAGAACCAATTGCAAGTGGTTTTCTGCCATTTTCCTGCCACTGACATCACTTTTAAACTACAACATAAAAGATAACTAGAGTAATTTGACCTGTTTCTGGGCCAACGTGAAAATCTGCATTTTTAAAGTCACATTAAGATATACTACCATCCATACTCTCCTTCTTTGATTAGTTCATTTTTGGTTTTACCTTTGCTTATTTATATTTGTGTATTCTTCTGTGTGGTATATGCATACATATACATGTGCATATATGTCCAGGTGCCCTTGCCTGTAAGTGTGCGTGTGGAAGAAAAAGACCAATGGCAGATGTCTTCCTCTGTCCCTCTCTACTTTAACACGGAGTGGAGATCTTGATTGAACCTGAAATTAACCATTTTAGTTAAACTGGATAACCAATGGGGCTCAGGAATCCCTCTGCCTCCAGTTCCTAGCTTGTGATTACATATATACATTACTATGCCTAGCTTTTATGTGATTGCTGGGGATCTAAACCCAGGTCCTCATGCTTATGCTGCAAGTACTTTACCCACTGATCATGTCCTTAGTCCTTCTGTTTACATTTTAAAAGGGGGTACTGATATTGCTTGCTATGTTCAAAACCCCAGCTGGCTTATAGTTGGCAGTTAGTTCATTTGCCTCAGCCTCCCGAGTTCTGGGATTACAAACAGATCCAACCATTATTCATTAAGTTTTCACATCGTAACTGTCCCACTTCTGTCATACTGCAAAAAAAAAAAAAAAAAAGAAAAGAATTAAGCTATTCCTCTTATGAGTTTACAAGTGGGGTTTTACTTTAATTTTTCTTTAAATATCAAACTGCAAGACAAACTTACTATGAATTGTTCTTATTATTCTAAAGCCACAATGGGGGAGCTAGATGTGTTTCTGGTAGAGTTGAGATGGGACTGCAGATCTTGTACTCATAAGACGTCTTAAGTAATGTCCATGTTGCTGGCTTGATTATCAAGAGACTAACCATTACATGAATATGGCTACTGTGGGATGATCCTTCTGTACACTGTGAAGATTTGTTGCAGTGATTGGTTTAATAAAAAAAACCTGTTCAGCCAATAGCCAGGCAAAATAAGGTTAGGCAGAAAAAAACAAACTAAGGAGGGGGAGAGGAAGGGTGGAGTCAGAATCAACAGCTAGAAACTAAGGAAGCAAAATGAGAATGTTGCACTGAGAAAAGGTACCAAGCCTAAACATAGATAAGACTTATGGGTTAATTTAAATGTAAGACCTTGTTAGTAATAAGCCTGTTGGAACCCAGCTGGAAACTGGCTCCCACATTTTACAACAGGGTACTTTGAGGAGTGAGAGATAAAAGGTATTAGATAGAAAGATAGAAGGGAGAGAAACAGGTAGAAACACAGGATAGCCTCTGGAGGGCCTGGATTATTGTCCACCAGCCCCTTCTGTCTTTTCTAAAGGACCTTTTATAGGAATGCCAATGGAGTGGAACAAAAGACCTCTCCTAGCACAGCCAAATGCAGCCCCTTTCCAATCACCTGGTAACCATACATGTGGTCAAGTAATTCTCTAATGCAGCCTTGCTGGGTAAAGCAAGCTCAGATCTCACTAGGAAACCTTTGTCGGCCTCCACATAAGCCTGAGCTACCAACTGAATATTTATAATTAATTTAAGCCTCTGTTTGGTAAATTGGGAAGCAGCTGCCAGGTATTTAGGTAGTTTTGGCAAAACAGAAGCCTCTGTTTACATATGGCCATACAAGAAGAAACTGCAAGGTTAAGCTATCTGATGAACAATCCTATTATAATGAGGCACAGCAAGAAAAGCAGTTTAAGTTTTACAAGATGACTTACTTTTGCTAACATTAATAGCTGCATCCTCATCACTGTTCCAAACCAAACATCATCTACTGTGCAAGGAAAGTACCACACACTTCAAGTATGCAGATTCCATTATCAAGACTATTCTATCTTGGATGCATCATGTTAACTGTGAGATACAGAACCAGTTTGTGTTTAGGTCATCATCATCTGACAATCTGCTTATTGGGAAACTGTCCAACTGCTTTATCTTCTTAGGTAGGACTGCTTAAAAGTAGAGAGCAAAGTCAATGGAGTCTGGCAAGTGGATGTTATAGGGAGATAATCTAATGACTAAGGAATGTTGTCCACCATGGTAGTTTGGACTATGCTTTTTTTTTTTGTCTTAAAATTAACAACATGATATATTAGACATGATCATGGTTATGGTCGATATGAACTCATGAGAAACAGATTCACTGGAATGTTCTAAATTATTATTAGCTCTATCTGGAATTGTTGGGACCTGACTGTAGACCAAAGTGGCTATATTAGAGGACTTTTTCAAACTCAAAATAGAGGACTTTTTCAAGAATGTTATGAAAAAGGAAGAGACCATTGGTAGCACTGTGGAAGAGCAAGCTCATTAAGGATATCAAGGAAGTAGTACCTTTGAAGAGGAAGGGTGGTAATGTGTCTTTGTAGACCATTGCTGTATTAGCATTAAGTTTATACCTGGTAAATCTTGATAAATATTAGTAAATGATATGTTGTATAGAGGAGATAGTGTGAAGGCACACAAGTTTATGAAGTATGTGTATTGTTTCCCAAGAGAAGAAAAGAAAGATAATTGAAGCAGGCAGTAGTTTTGCATTCAGAAAGCCATTGCTGACTTTTGGAAGATGAGCTTCAGATGAAATGAGAATGGACAGGAATCAAACTGTGTGGTAGGATGGCCTCTTAGTTCAAATATTATGTACTCAGTATTTATTTTGCCATAGAAAACCAAAATAGTTCTGGTCTGATAACATTTATAATCTAAGATAAATAAGGCAGCATTGTGTTTTCTTTACATCAGCAATTGCTCCTACAGCTTCATGGTTTACTGGAAAAAATATAATTGATGAAACCCAAGAAACCAAATCGTTTCAACATATATTTCAACACACTAATTCAGTCCTTGGATAAAGTGGGTTTTGTCCCAGGTGCTTAAATATTGATTTCACAAGGAGCAATAAACAGCCA
>CABHPP010114883.1:581-23906 GCA_902168425.1 Peromyscus attwateri | reverse complement strand
TCTCTCTCTTTCTCTCTCTCTCTCTCTCTCTCTCTCTCTCTCTCTCTCTCTCTCTCTCTGTCTCTCTCTCCCTCTCTCTCCCTCCCTCCCCCTTCTCTCTCTCTCACACACACATGAAAGAACAGTTTTTAAAAAGGCCGAAATCGAGCAGCAAAGAGGCTTAATTCATCATTTTGATCTCTGTAGCGGACAGTATGAGAGGTCATTATTTAATGACATGAATGTCAAAGCTTGGAAGGGAAAGGACAGAGTCAGCAAGTGGCATAAGGGCTAAAGGTGTGGAAGAGACAACAAGAAGCACTACCTGTAGACAGTGTGACCTGTGGTATGGGGATCTCAAGCTTTCTAGAATTTTCTGAGTTAATCTACTACACAGTAGGCAGTCTTTCCAGGAAGAGCTAGTGCCAATCAAAGCAAAAAGTTTCAAAGAAGTGTTTGGGTAATAGGATCCTTTATTAAGGTAGGAATGTTTTGGATTATATCAAAGGTCTTAGAATCTTTATTTAGATCGTAACGTTCAACATGCCACAGATTATATGTAAACCTGTAATAACAGAAAATTCCAAGTTGTCAAATTTCCTGGGTCATTATTTTGACAGTTCTGGTCCCTTATTGTGTAAAGAAAACTCTAAACAAGATACCCCCTTCTGCACATAGCAGCAGTACCTTCTCTGGCATTTCAATCTGGAAGAAAGATCAGACTTTCCCCGAGTGTCAAAGCACCAGGAACTGCGCTCTCCCCCTGGACTGGAGCCTCAAACCTAGATGGAAAACAATCAACTTTCAATTTTCTGTGCTTGTTTGCTTTCTACCCAGAACACACAGCAAAGGCAGTTGAGCAAACCTGTGGGTTAAGTTTTCAAGGACATCTTTCCATTTCGCTGGCACAGGATTTGGGAGCCAGTTGCTCCTGGGGCCCTGGAGCTGTTTTTATTATTATTATTATTTAAATGGGGATGTCTTCACAGCAAAACAACCTCAGATATTCAACCTAAGCCCCCAACCCACCACTATTTGCTAAATGAAGCCAAGCATCATAAAAGCCTTAATGGTGTGGATTTATCACTTAACTGTTGTTTTGAGATCACAACAAATCGTTAAAATCATTAACTGTTCTAGCTAAATTAGAGCTCAGCTCTCACAGTGCCTGGCCTGTGTGGCTCTCCCCATTTCACCCCCACCTCCACTCACTTAGGCTCCTCAGACTTTGCCTGTGTAAGATGAACTGGCTTAACACACCCAAGTCACAGTGCTAAGCAGCTTTGCTCCCCCTCTCTGGTGTTTGAGCCTCCTCTCCACCCCAGGGCCATTTGCCTAAGATATGTGGGCAGCAGACAGCCAAGCTAAGGGGTTTGGGTCAGTGCTGACGCTGGGAGCCTGCGCTGCCAATTTCACGAATCCAGAGAGTTTGGGCTTTCCAAATGCTCCTGTGTAAGCAGATACCTTCAGCAGTACATCCAGCAAAGGTAAGAGTGTGTGTCTATGGTGATATTTTCTTTTGTACCAAAATGTTATATGTTAATAAATAAAGTTGCCTAGGGGTCAGAGCTATTAGCAAGCCATAGCCAGAGTCTGATGTGGTAGCGCACACCTTTAATCCCAGAACTCGGCAGGCAGAGCTAGATAGATCTCTGTGTGTTCAAGGATATAGCTAGTATTGGAGACACAGGCTCCATTATGTGACTGGAGGTCTGTACAAACTGCAGTGATGAGGCAGTTAGGTGGTTGGGTTTACGACCAATGAGAAGGCAGAACAGAATTCTATTTAAAGACGAACGCACAGGAAATACCTCCCTTTCTCTCTAGGAGAGGTTGCTTTGGCGAAAGAGGCTAGCCAGCGGTAAGTGGGTAAGGCTCTTAGCTCTGACCTCTTGGGTTTTTCTCTTCACCTTGGCTTTGTGTTTTTTCTTTAATACGTCTACATGTGTCAGCAGACATCTCTCTTTGAATGAAGCAGAGTAGAGTTTGGATTCATTGTCTGTCTTCAAAGGTTGTCTCTAGGCACCTCCTGAGCTTATTCAGCCCAACAGATCTACAGGTAAGGAAGTACATCTCCCCTCTGTGGCCTGATAGTGTGGATGAAGGATAGGAAGAATATGCATCTTATGGGTCCTGGGACACTGATCCGGCCTCTCATGCCTGTTTATAAAGGAAAACTTCATATCCATTGTTCTAGAGATAGGCCAACACACGACTTGAACTTGGAGGGGATCTCTAGGTAGGAAAAAGGACATATGTAGCCAAGATATGGTTCAGTAGGTCCAGTGCTCAGGAAGAATGATGAGTTAAAGGGGGTTAAGTAGACTGGTTACACTCAGGTGGAAAAGAAGGCTAACGTAACTTCCACTGCTGAACTCAGTGACTAGAATCACATGTGGTTCAGTGATGGTAGACACCAGAAGATGGCCAATTAATGTTGATTGAACTAAAGAATACATGCAAAAATCTCCTTTTGAGGTCTATGGCTAAACTCACTTCTTAAGATTAGTTTTCGTCTGGTTAACAGTATGTCCCTGATAATTAACACCATAGGTCCCTTGCAAAACTATCTGGTGAAAACGTCCCCAATTCAATAGTTGGAATTCAGGTGCCAGAGTTATACTCAGTGTGTGATTTATTCCCTGTCATGGCAATAGGGTGTGAATTTTATTTGTGTTGGGAAGGTCTTGCTTTGACCATCTGGCTATCCCTGATGGACCGGGGCTCTCAGGCCTAATCTCACTCAGAGATGACTTCATTATTCAAGCTGTGGTTGATAAGAACAGAGAAGTAGAAAAGCTGATAGGAAAAAAAGCTAAAACTCAAATCTGGTCAAATGAGTTGCTAAGAAACCAAGAGTCACTTCCATGGGTGAGGTGTCTCCCCACTTTTCCATTAGATTTGCAGAACTGGTAGGTGGGCTCACTGAAGCTCTCTTATGTTTTAATTATATTCTGATTGCAAGTGCATGTATATGAAAGTCCATTTATCTTTAAATAGAACATCTTCTAAGCTCTGTCTTTGCTACTAGAAAATTAGTCTTTTATCAAGCTAATTCAAGGTCCAGATGAAGGACAGTGGAATATAAAGCGGATGACCTTTTATAGAGAAAGTCAGGAAGGGAGAAGCTATGGTCTGGGTGGAAGGTTTATATCCCTTCTCCACATACCCACACTGATGCTTGTAGAAGAGGAAATCCAGGATGGACACAAGAAAGGGACTCCTCACATTACAGGGCTTTGTGCTCACCAACAGATAGGATGGTCTGAGCCCAGTGTTAACACTGAAGGTCAGTCTGTGGACCACCTGGTAGCTCAGGCTTCAGAAGTCTCTTGTGGGAAAGTATCACATAGTGATACCTTCCTCGGATCCCACACTGTCTTGTCTATGCTTTTATATTTGTAAGAAAAGGCATGGAGTGACAGAGCATCTGAGCTCTGAGCAGCTGCAGCATGTGGCTTGCCAAATCTGCTTTCCTGCTCATTCCCTGCCTTGATCTCTGGTCATTTCCTAAGTCACTCAGTTACCTTTACATCTGAGCTATGACTCTGGGGAAGCCACCAGTGGCAGCTGGTGGGTTTTGTTTTACAACCCAGTTGTTTATACCCAGGCTGTCACTAACACAATAAGGATCCAAGTGGGTGCTCAGGCAGCTGTCTGACCTTGCTTTAGAGCCTCTAGGAAGACTAGGATTAGTGTTCTGTCTTCTTCTGTTCCCATCCCTGCCCCATCTCCACTGTTCTCCCTACCAAACCCAAGAAGCGACATGAAGAAAAGTATCGAAATAAGGGCAAAAAAATGTTTAAATAATATGTATGCAAACTACTACTAGTATCTTCTCTTACCAATTCTGTAAGATATTTATAACTTGCATTTTATAATCTGGGAGTGGGAATCTGAAGTGGTAAAAGGTTAAGTGACTTGTATAAGGTCACAGAGTTTAGGGTGGAGCCAGAGTTGAAACCTTGATGGCAAGTGGAGTTCTCACTACAGAACTTTGACAGCATAGTGTGTGGCCTCGATTACTAATACAATGTGAAGATCAATACCAGGGCTGGGAGATGGCACAGCCACTAAAAGTTTTCCTGTTGCTGATATAAAACACTGTGAAAAAAGCACCTTAGGGGAGAGAGCATTTATTTTAGCTCACAATTCCAGGTTACAATCCATGATTGCAGAGAAGTCAAGGCAGGAACTTGAAGCAACCAGTCACATGCACAGTCAAAAGCAAAGAGAGGATTTATGCATGCAAGCTTCCCAGTGCTTGATTCATTTTTCCTTTTCATTCAGTCCAGAGTCCAGCCCATGAGATGATGCCGCCCTAATCACTTAACACAGTAAAGAAAATCCTTCACATGCATTGCCCACAAGCCAACCTCATGGAGACTCTTGCCAGGTTATTCTAGATTGTGCCAAGTTGACAACTGAAACTAACCTTCACATTGTGCGAGCACAAAAACCTGAGACTGGATCCTGAGCATCCACATAAAAAACTGGGTGTTGTAATGTCTTTAACCCCAGTGCTGAGGAGGGAGCAGAGACAAATGTATGCCCAAGGCCCTCTAGCCAGCTAGGCCAGCATAATCATAAGCACAAGACCAAAAAGAGACTCTATCTCTCAAAAATTAAGATGAAGAGGAATTAAGACACTAATGTCTGACCTCTACCTACATGTACACACACACACACACACACACACACACACACACACACACACACTCACGCTCACCCTGCCTGTATGTTCTTACTAAGGAAATTATGCAACCACTCAGGCATACATTGGCATATTCCTTGTCCCTATGGCTCTGTTCTCTTTAGCATGTATAGGGCATCATAGAGCACTGTGGTGATAAGGGCCCCACCAAGAAGAGTCCAGAGTGCAGTTATCACTTGAAGTATTTACACTTTTCTTTCTCTTTTTCTTTGTTTTGAGCAGCAAAAGCAGGCATCAGTCCTGGCCTACATTCCTGATTGTGAGTCATTGACACAGCTGGGGTCTCTGTGTCTCCATTCTACATCTAGTGTGGATTGAGGTAATATGTTTGCACCAGAATAGTGCTTGGTATGCAGTATGGACCTTATGAAATGTACCTTTCAGAAGAATCTTCTCTGTAGCAGGAATCTTAGAAGGTCTTATTAATAAAATCAAACCTGAGGCCAGTTATTGGGGTGAATGCTGGAAGATCAGAGAAGCAGAACAAGGCACAGCCACCTCACCTCGCCAGTTCCTCAGCTGATCCTGTTTCCTCAGACTGGAAGCCTCTGAGTCCTCATTCAGAATGGATCTCAGCTGAACTGCTGCTCGAAAGCCTAAAAGCCTAACCAGTCAAAAGCTTCTAGTTTCTGGTCCTCACGCCTTATATACCTTTCTGCTTTCTGCCATCACTCCCTGGGATTAAAGGCTCACTTTCTGGGATTAAAGGTGTGAGTCACCGTGCCTGGCTGTTTCCAATGTGGCCTTGAACTCACAGAGATCCAGAGGGATTTCTGCCTCTGGAGTGCTAGGATTAAAGGCATGAGTGCCACCATTTTCTGGCCTCTGTATCTGGTGGCTGTTCTGTTATCTGACCCCAGATAAGTTTATTAGGGTGTACAATATTTTGGGGAACACAATACCACCACACTTCTCAAGATGTCTTTTCTGTTATATCATTCTCTTGATAAATATGCCAAAGCTCCTGTCTCCTACCTCCACTGAGCCCAATCACAAACCCAAGCAAGATGCAACTTCTTCATGACTAGTTCCTCCTTCTCACAAGTCTCCCCTTCCTCCTTTATGGGGCTTCTCTTCCTCCTTCTCCGTGAAACTCCTCTTCTTCCTCCTCCATAAGAATCTTCCTCTTTCCCCTTGGGACTTCTCCTTCAAGACCAAAGTTGGGCTCCCATTTGCCCAGCAAGGTTCTCTCACAGTCCTCTGAACTAAACTTCTAGGAAATTGTCTGTGAACCTTAACCACATGCCATCTTATATTTCTATTTAATAGTTTCATGGATAACATCTTAAAAATTGTGACACTATCAAATACCAAGCTCACAGAATAAGTGCTGTCTGTAGTATCAAGAGTGGTAGCCCAGTGCTAAGAATGAAATGAGAATTTCAAAATATTCAAATTAGATTAAATTAAGATTCTGTTCTAATCAAAGTTTACACAGCACATTATTTATCAAGTTTGAATGCATGAACTCTCTTTAGAGGAAAAAAATTCTCATAAACATCCAATGTTTATTTTTATTGTCACTTAAACATGTAAACATAAAACTAAGTATAAACTCCTAATAAAAGCTTAAGGTTTTTAAACTGCTATAAATCCCAAGTGAATTTGTAAAAATTAAATATAAATAATACCACAATACTGTAAAATTTAAATTAACAATGTAAGTTTATTGTGATATATGATGTTTGCTGAATCCAAGCAATGTAGGAAACTGGAATGATCCAGTTCTTTGGAGCTTTGAGCTGTGTGTGAGAAAAGTCTTAGCACTGTCTTCTGTTTAGCAGAGACCACATGCAAATCTTCATTACAACAGTGTGGTATCAGGTCAATGGGACATCTTGGAACAAAACAACATCATCATTATTAAAGCTGTTCTCTTTTCCAGACTTACACTGCCTTGTGTGGAAATAGACTGGCAGTGTGTTGTCACCCAGAATATTGAGATACACAGTGTAACTTTTTTAGAATCATCACTGGAATTATAAATATGAATTGAAATAACCCACGAAGAGCATCTATCTTTAGGGCTGCTAAAATGACTCAGTAAATAGACCACTTGCTTCACAGATGTGGAGACCAGAGTTCAGATCCTCAGAACCCACATAAATGCTGGGCAGGCATGGCTGCCACCCATAATTCCAGCTTATAGAATTCAGAGATGGAGCGGAGATCCTTTAATCAAGCTGGCTAGCTAGACTAGCTGATTGGTGAGATTTGGGTTCATAGATAGACAGACCTTGCCTCAGTAAAATGGAGAGCAACTGAAGAAGACACCTGACAACAACTTTGCACTTCCACACTCATCATACACACATGCAGACACACCTGCCTATATACATGTGCCCCCACACACATGAGAATACACATGCACACCACATATACACATGCAAAAAAATAAATTCAAATTTAAAAAGCAAAATATATCTCCAAGACTGGGCATATGGTTCAGTTTGTCAGATGCTTGCCTATGACCAGGCAGCCTTAGGTTCAATCCTCAGGACTCCATAAAACAGGTCTGGTGGTGCAGAACTATAATCCCAGAACTCAGGAGGTGAAGACAGGATGAGATGTTCAAGGCTACCTTCAACTACATAGTGACTTTGAAACCAGCCTGATTATGTGAGACCTGCCACAAAAAAAAAAGAGTCTGTCTGTGGATCCTGGCTGAGTAACATTGTCAACACACTAGCAGAAGAGGTGTATAAAGTATAAAGTAGAGGAAAAGGACTGCATTCACCCTTCCTTATTTTTTTTTCTATTACGAGACATAGTCTTTTAAATTTGTTCATAGAATCTTTTTTGTCTTCTAAGAAATCAAAACACAGATCAGAGGAAATCTAAAGGTCATGGATAAGCTTAGAAGAGAACCCTGTGTTCCCAGAAGCCCATCCTCCAGAGATCACACAGCAGTTAGTTGTTCATCTCCTATTGTGATTTGCAGGCCAGGAAATGTTCAAAGCATACCGATGACAGCTTCACGGACTGCAGGAGTAAAACAGCATTGTGCTGTAGATATTATTAGTATTCCTATTTTGTATATAATAAATTGAGGACTAAAGAGTTTAAGTGACTTTTAGATATATAAGTTACTTTTATATAGAGAGGTACAGAAGGGTTCTAACTGAGGTAAAATGTAACCGTGTTTGAGTAAAACAAATGGTGTCATATATGAGAACACATACAGGACTTGGGACACTGCTTATTTTTCACTTCTTTTAAAAATACCATCTATAAATACCTTTTAGTAACCTGTGGTGTCAGAGGCCTTAGATGGGTGTTTTACATTTTTAAATATTATAGACAATGCTGAGGTGACTGCTATATTTGAGCTTATCTTTCTTTGGGAAAACACTTCTGTGTCTTAAGTGTTCCCAACTGAGGAAGAAAGCATATGGAGGTGTAGGTGTGCCCTGTAACTGTTGGTTTTATCTACTAGGTAAGTGCCTGGCTACCTATAAGGCCCAATTATATGTATTTGTTTCTCATTCAATCAAATTTTAAGTTTTCCCTCAAAGCTAATAGGCACTTTTCAACTGTAAGTACTCACAAGTGAATGAGAATAAAACACACAATAACCTTAAATATATGTCCTAAATTTTAGAAATTAGAAAGCCTCTATTCAGTTGTTCTAAGCCAGAAATTGTTGCTCCCCATGAGCAGGGAGCATTTTATTAGGTGGTTTATAACCCCATTTTAGCCATTTGTTTAGGAGAAGGAGAAGGAATAGAGTTCTCAGAACAGCCTTGAGTCGGCCTACTTTGTAAGCTGCTATCATTTGACCTGAAATGTTCTCAGATTTCATGTGTTGAAGGTCTAGTCCTTAGCTAGGTGCTCAGAGGTGAGGTGTTGGAGAAGTGATTAAAGTCTTGCCCTATCATCCCCAGCTTAGTCTTTCTTACTCTTTATGACAACATTTGTTCCAATTTAATGGAAGAAATATTTTCTATTATCATTCTGGGACTATCAGTCATAATTTAGGTTTTTGTGAATCACTATTATTTATGTTTGTTCACATCTTTTGTATTGGATGATTCTTGCTTGTCTTTTCCTAGTTATCACTGAAACACTAAAAGGCTTTCAATCAGCATCAAGGGACTAGGTGTGTAGTGGTGATAGATCCTACTACAGGGTGACCTGTACTAAACAGGATCAGATACTGATACTAGAAGTCTTCTGAACCTGTAGGGCTACTATTCTGCCATGAACAGAGGAGAAGCAGCTGAATGGTTGGACAGGTTGGAGACTGGGACCCAACAGTTTTGGCAAATCCCTGACTTCTCCCAGTTCCTACCATCCTGAGCCCTTCCCATGCCAGTGCTGAAGCAGCTCATTCTCTTTGGCAACACTATATCTGTGCACTTGACTTTCTAGCTTGTTACCACTTTGCTGTGGGATGGTCTGTATGTCAAATTGCTCTGGTTGGTCAATAAATAAAACACTGATTGGCCAGTGGCCAGGCAGGAAGTATAGGCGGGACAAAGAGGAGAAGAATTCTGGGAAGTGGAAGGCTGAGGCAGAGACACTGCCAGCCACCGCCATGACAAGCAGCATGTGAAGATGCCGGTAAGCCATGAGCCACATGGCAAGGTATAGATTTATAGAAATGGATTAATTTAAGATATAAGAACAGTTAGCAAGAAGCTTGCCACGGCCATACAGTTTGTAAGCAATATAAGTCTCTGTGTTTACTTGGTTGGGTCTGAGCTGCTGCGGGACTGGCAGGTGAGAGAGATTTGTCCTGACTGTGGGCCAGGCAGGACCAGAAAAACTCTAGAAACACTACTTTCACATCTTTGTGGAATCTAGCTGAGTTACAGGAGCCTTCACTCATTAAACAGAGAATTGATGTGTCTGTTTGTTGTTTGTTTTTGTGCATGTTAACACTTAATAGCTTTATCTACTTGAATCCAAGATGTGTCCCAAATACTCAAGTTTAATGGGAATGGGTAAAGTAGGCTCTTAAGAGAGCATTTTTGAGTCCTTGTTACAAACCATGGGAAGAATATAGGCTGAGAATGGAATGGTTCAAAAGGAAACTTAGGCAAGAAAAAAAAAAAACCAACAACAAAAAACTTGGGCAAGTTTTTGACCTTTGTTTGTTCTTTGTACCCCACCAGTAGGCATATGACTTTTATCTGTGCTTCAAATCCTTGATACAATGCCATCTCCTCTGTGAAGCCATCTCTGATGGATGTAGCTGACAGTAGCCTCCCAGGTCTCGGAACCACATGGTATGTGATCCATCATTTTCTCGTGGTGGTTACTCACCGTGTGCTGTGCGTTGTCACTATGTGTGCAAATCTCCAGCAGGAGGTTTTCTCATTAATTTATCATCCCTTTGATCTCAGAGGATCGGATTCATATCTTTCTCACCTTGGACTGGCTCCTAGTGTAGTGCCTGAAAAAGCAAATGCATTCAATAAATATTGAACAAATGTGTGAATGTGTGGAAGCCACAGCAGTGCTCACTATTGGAAAAAAAGAAGACATGTTTTAAGGCCCCTTCCCTACCTTGCTGTTAATTCCCAAAATAAACAAAGGCTGCAGCAAGGACCTTTCTTAACTGGAAGCTGTCCTGCTGTAGGGCAGGTGCTCCTCTCCTCGGAAGTTCTCCCCAGAAGTTGGGCAGCTTCCTCAGCATACTCCAGCAGGCAGACCTTCCCCTTCATTGCCTTCCTGCATACACTCCTCTTCTGCTTTTTCCAAGTGATCATGAACCAAGAATTCTCTTTAGAGCTCCTGCTGAATAATAAATATAATTTCCTAAGTTGAGCAGAGCTAGGTTTGAATTTTGCCTCCATCACTTTATGGGAGTGGTGATATGGATCTTAGCAAACCTGCCTCCAAGTAAACATCCTCCTATGGAAAATGGAGAAAGCATTCTTTCCCACAAGGCTGTCAGAAAAGTTAAATAACAAGTAGTAAATTATTAGAAAAGACATGGGTAAATCCTCTTTGTATTTTCCTATGGAGAGAGAGAGGGAAGGAGAGAGAAATAGAGGTGAATTCAGAAAGAATGTCCCTTGGTGATATTTCATGACTGTTACGTCAAGGACTTCTGAGGTCTATAAAATGTTTTGTGTCGAATCATCATTTGTAGCTCCAGATCTTAGAGGAGAAAGCACTAGGAATTGCTTCTCTGAACGGAAGCAAGGCAGAACAGAAAGTAAAATAAAAGGAGCAAAGCAGACAGGACTCTGTTTGTTGAGACTTCACTTATGAGTGCTTAGTCGGAACAGATGATCTTTAGCTTCCTGCCTTTGTTTCTTCCATTATTGTAATGATTTGAGTATGAACTGTCCCCCAACACCTGTATATTGAATGCTTGGTCTTCAGCTGGTGGAACTACTTGGGAAATTATAGAAACACTGGGATTTGGGACCTAGCTAGAGGGAACAGGCCATTGTGACTATGCTTTTAAAGATTACACCCAGTCCTAGTCCTCTGCTTGCTCTGCTTCCTATCTGTCCTGAGGTGAGCAGGCTCTGCCACATAGGTGCACTCCATGATGTTCAGCCTTACCACGGGCCCAGAACCAACAGATCCATGGCTGAACTGAATCCTCTAAAATAGGGTTGGATGAAATCCTCCCTCCATTGAAGTTATTTATGCCATGACTTTGTCATGGAGACAGAATATTATCTAATATTTAATTTTATCCTTTACAAGGCTTATTCTTAGTAGAAAAGAATGGTGTTTCCTGAGCACCTATTCTAAGTACAGCTTTGATCTGTTTGTCCTTTTAAAGTTGGTAAGTTCTCAAATGATGGCAGTGGAAAGGACAACTTTGTACAAGAAGACAGACTGGAGGGTGACTGCTGGAATTGTAAGGACCTGCTATTCAAAGCACTTCTCAGAGTGGTGGCGTGCTCGGAGGAACTCGTGCTTGACAAGATACATCTGGCTTCTGATTAGCTCTGCCAGGCGATCGTCCTCCTGTCCTCCAGCATGTGTGCAAACAGTTGCCAGGATGTTATGAAGAGCATGTATTTTCCCTACATGAAGGTGGAATGGCTTAGGAAACTGTCCTGCCATATCTCTACAAGCTAATGCCAATTCCTGATAGCCTTGCCCACCTTCAACTTCTTGTTATGGCAGGAATGGAATGCTACTTCATGGCAACAAAGTCCATCAGAATCTAGAAATGAGGTTGGAGATCCTTCTTATAACTTCAGTGTGAAAATATACAGCATTCCCTGTGGGAGATTCCAGGTGCAGCAGAAAGGAAGTGGCATTTATCAATGTCTCTTATATACAAGGTGCTACCTATAAAATACTTGATTCTTTGAGAAAGATATTTGGACTCATACTTCCAACATAAATTAACTCAGCAAGACAGAAATTTAAATACAGTAGAAGACTCAGAAGGGGGTTTGATGACTAGTTATGATTGCCAGCTTCATTGGGATAAGAGGTACTTAATATATTATCCAAACACTTTTCAGTGTGTCTCTGAGGGTATTTCTAGAGAGGATTGATTAATTTAGGGGGAAAACCCACCCTAAATGTGGGGAGCACTGTTCATGGGCTGGGGTCCTAGAGTGAATAAAAAGGAAGAAGAGAAAGGCGGCAGCTCAGTGGGTAAGTGTGATTGCCCTGAAAGCCTGGTGACCCAAGTTCCACCTCTGTAACCCACATAAAGGTGGAGAGAGGAAAAACTTGACAAAGTTGTCTTCTGAGCTCCACATGTGCACCACGGCATGCCCCAAGGATCCATCAACACACACACACACACACACACACACACACACACACACTCAAAAAAAGAAAGTAAATGGGAAAGCCAGATGGGCGCTAGCCTTCTCTGCTTTCTGCTTTTTGATCCACAGAGATGTGAGCTTGCAGCTGCCTCATGATTCTGCTCTACAGCCACTTACCACCACTCTTGAGCCAGAATCAATCTTGCTTCCCTTTCTTTTCATGTATTTGCTCACAGTAACTGAAAGAGTAACTAATAAAGGGCTCAAGTCAGAAACTCAGACTATCCTTTCTTTGTTAAGGAATTCCAGAATGGGATGAGCCAGAAGACCCCAGAGAATTCACAAAACAAATGTTTAGAGTTAGGTATAGATGAGCTCCAGCTTTCTGCCCTTCCTGTGGCTGGCAGGCCTCCTGCCCTGAAGTGGCTTCTCACCAGCCTCTTCTTTTTCCTCACAGCCAAGTGTATCACCAGTTGACTAGCAGCAATGTTTCCCCCTTCCTTCTTTTTCTCTGTCTCCCTACGAGAAGAATGTTTTGTCTCCTAGAGAACAGACAGCTTTGGCACCATCTGGTCCCATTCCAGAGTCATCAGATTGCAGCATGAAATACCCAAGCTCCCCAGGATTCCATTTACTGTGCATGTCATCCTACCACCTTCAGAGCTCCCAACAGAGAACCTCGGCCCCCAAAACACTGAGGTATCTGGAGACCACAACTGACTCGTTTTAGCAATGTGTGGACCTCCTCTGTTGGAGTCACACCACCTGTGGCAACTTCTGTGTTCTTCATGAACTGAAGGACTGGCTAAGCAGATAGACAGACAGCATCCACATGTTGTTTAGTTGCTAGTGACAGCTTAGAATATCTTTTGTACAACCTTTAGAAAACTCCAAACCTGGTCACATCTGCCAAGCCAGCAGCTGTGGTCCTTCCTGGTCCAAGCTAGCAGCAGTGATGGATGCAGAGCATCAACTTATCTTTCCTGGTTACCTTCAGCCAGGCATTGGCACAAGGCAGTGTTACCAGTAAATGGGCATTTTTGTGCCATTTGTGAAAATTAACTCCCCTAATTAACTCAGCTGTACAAATGCACTCAGGATGAAGACATTAGAATGATTACCTAGGAAATTACTGCCTTGGTAGAGTCCCCCATTCCCCTTTGTGCTGCTTAAATGTGCCAAGAACAAAATTGCCCTGATAACATTGTCAGATCTCTGAGAGCAGGTAACTGATGAATGAAATCACAGTGCTGCATGCTGGTGATGTTAACCCTAATTTCAGCTCCTAGATTCTGCTCAGCATGGGGTGGCCAAGAAATTATTTTCTCCATGCAGATGGGAGCACTGGTGAGGACCAGAATTGCTTCTGGGTGCATAAGCAAGCACCATCTTGAGTACTAGGCTACGCAGCAATTATGGCTTAATAGGTTTTGCATCAATTAGGATGACTAGGGGGGTACCCTAGAGGGAGATGTGGGAGGCCCACATCTAGATATAAGAGGCTTTGGAATTCCACTCATTTATACAACCTACAAATATAGTTTTATTATTTTTCTTATGAATTTGGTTATCTCTGCATAGAGCTCTAGAAATATGAGCCATTTCCTGTTTGGGGACTTTTCTTTTATCTCTCTGAAGTGCCCTATGAACCAGCATTGATCGGTCCTTATAACTGGTTTCCAAGATTTCTGGAAATTTTCCATTATTTTACTCTATCATACCATATGAGTATGTTGCACTTGGAACAAAATATTTTCCTTCTATCTCTTCCCCAAATGTTCTGCATTCTTTGTCAGGCCAGGCATGCATTGAAGAGCTGAAGATAAAGGGTCCAGTTCCAGTTCAGGCTGTTGTAGATGGAGATAATGGTGTGTACTTACTGAAAACACTGGGGTGAGTTGAAATACTCAGTTTAAATTGATAGTTTCCAACTCTACTACACATTCAATTCACTTTTCAAAAATATTTTTTTTTTTTGTCAATGCCTGGGCTTCGCTTCAAACTATTTAAATGAATGTTTCTGGGATGTGCAGTCAAAATGTCTCCACAGTTTCCAGATGATTTTAATGTCAGTCAGGTTTCAGAATAACTAATTGATTTTAGTCACTGGTAACTCATCACTTTCCTATAGGTTGGAAATGACATCACCATCTTCACAGAGCTTGTATGCAGGTGGATTTTGATCAACAACAAACAAGATTAAGAAATAAATAGCATTCAAAAATTGTAAGTTGATGGTAAATGCCAAGAAGAAAAGCAAAGCAAAGAGGGGGGAAATCACCTGTGAACCCTCAGCAATGAAGTTTTGCAGAATGCCTGAGAAGGCCTGGGAGGCTATGACTTCGGCTAAGGATTTGCATAAGACTGAAGAAAAGGAGGAGTCTCCAAGCAGAGGAACTGGCACAAAAGGACCTGCCAGACCCAGAAGAAGAGGATCAAAGGAGAGCGTAAAGTAGTGCTCAGAAGGATGAAACAGTCAGCTTGAGATGTACTGTCTCTAGGAGTAATGTACCCTCATGCCAGAAAATGCAGGTGGTGTCTCCTTAACATCAGCCAAGGAATAATTGACAGGAGAACTTGGTCAGCCTAGAGGAAACTGAACATAGGAGTCCAGCTGCAGAGGCAATCCTAGAGAACAGTGAGCAGGAGTAGGTTGAGACCACTCATTTCCCTGAAGAGCAGCCCTTCAGTCAGTTCCTGGCCACCCCAGGGCACTAGTAGCTCACCTGTCTACAGAGTCCAGTCCATCTGCTTGCTTCAGTAAGGACAAACACACACTATTGAAGATCTAGGCATCTCTTGAGAACTACAAGGAGGAATTCTATAGGATTTAGGGTAAGCTAAAGTTCAACTTTTGGTGGTCTTGTCTGGTATTGCGGGTTGCTTGGTCAGTGGTACAGTCTTTAGAACATGAGGATGTGTTCATGGTCACTGTAAGGACTGTTTTTCTTTAGTCATATAGAACCATAGATCAGAATGAGCTGGTGTATAAAAGGAGTTTTATGTAAATTGGGCTTATGTGGTTTCCTCTATATTATTGGTTACTGTGGGTGTTGTGGTCTATGAATAGTGATGTGTTTATGATAATTATGGCTTTTGTCTCAATTCTAGTGGGTGAATACATTTAGTGAGAGAAACAGATAATGGGTATGATGGAGGTGGAGAAGAAGAAGCAGACACTTGGGCATTCTGTGCACTAAGGGCTAAAGCAGCCCCTGCACGTATTTTTCTCTGAATTTTATTCCCCTTCCAATAATCTTTATCCCACAAACTGTTTTCTATCAGAAACAGATCAATAACATCTAGGGAATGTTTTTAAGAGGTTAAGTGGGGCTGCTTCTCATTTTTATGACCTTTATAGAAGTCAGTATTGAGCAAAGCCTTCTTTCCATCTCCTCCATCCTTAGGAAGAGATGAATACCACTTAGATTGGCTCTGTTTCCCATGAATTTTGTTAAGGTTTATTTTTATTTTTTTATATAAATATATGTGTGTAAAACTCTCGGTGTGTTTGCCATGTGTGTGCAGGTTCTCTTTGGAGGCCAGAAGAGGACATTGGGTCCCCTGAAGCTAGAGTTACAAGTGGTTGTGAATTCCCCAACATGGGTTCTGGGACCTGAACTTGAGTCCTCTAGTCTAGCAAGTACTTTTAACTACTAAACCATCTCTCTAGCCCCAGGTTTCCCATGGATCTTAAGAACCACCATCCAACCATCCGGAAGATACCCACATACAGCCTAAAATTTCTGGTCTGTGTCCATCTTCATTCCCAGGAGATGCACTCTTTGGAATGACTCATTGCCTCAGATCACTGGCGGCTTTTCATTCTCCTCTCAAATGTTTTACTCATTGGATCAGAGAGCATGACCCATGAAATTGACCCTGCACATGCTTTTGCTTTTTCCAAAGTTGGTGTCAGATGTGTTGGGTTCCAGCTTCTTCTTGTCCCCCCAGGCTGTCCATTTGAAACAAACCCTGAGACTTCAGCTGGCATTGATATAGGTTACTCTCAGATCTTTCTTTAGCCTCAGAAACACCCCAGGGATATAAAGGATAATGTGGAAACCTGTTTGGGTCATAACTAGAAAGGAAAAAGATACTTGGCTCAAGTCTCAGACTGGGACCAGAATTATGGTATTGGATATATGCCAACTCTTCCATTCCTGCTTCAGGCCTTTTCTGACTATAGACCCCAGTTTGCTTTTCTGTATACATCACCAGAAACCACCCCACACTGAGAAGCTAGATAATAATGACCCTTCTTGAAAATCCTAGTGGGTCTGTAGGAAGTGGGGATCTGGTGCAGGAGAGAGAAAGTGAAGCATGGCTCTTTGTTTCATCAGTCTTTCTGGAAGGATTTTGTTCAGGACCTCATCTGCCTTTCTCCCATGTAACATGTTCTCATCATGAAAAGAAGTCTCCAATGGAGACATCTCTCATTCAGTTTTTCCCTTGTTTGTCCATATTTTCTGTAGGATGAAATTTTCCTTTCAAAATCTCTTATGTTGGTGATTGTGTAGCATAATGAAAAAAAAAACCCAAAAAACAAACAACAAACAACAACAACAACAAAACACTCAAGTGATGACACCTCCCAGTCTTGATTTTGAGTGTGTTCAGTGTGGCCAAATGACTATAGAGATATCCATCTGCCCCATGCTGGGTTAGAGGGGAAAGGATGGGTTAGCATTAGGTGGGAGATTTGTTATGTAGCTTGGAACTGCAAACTTTTTCCTTTACACAGCTGATTCCCTGAGCCAGGCCACATCCGATATGAGTGCAGAGAACAGAGACTTGTGGACCAGTCTCTGCAGCTAGATTAGTACTTCCTGTGCCTCTTAGGGATGTATCTTACTTAGGGTTTCTATTGCTGTGATAAAACACCATGACCAAAAGCAACTTGGGGAGGAAAGGTTTTATTTCATCTTACAACTTGTAGTCCATCATTCAGTGAAGTCAGGCAGTAATTCAAGATAGGAATCTGGGGGATGGAAACTGATGCAGAGTTCATGGAGGAGAAATGCTTACTGACTTGTTCCTCATGGCTTGCTCAGTCTGCTTTCTTATACTATCTAGGATCAACTGCCGATGGGTAGAATCACCCACAACAGGATGGGTCCTCCCATAGCAATAACAAAAAAAGCCCCACAGGCTTGTCTACAGGCAGATCTTATGGAGGTATTTTCTCAGTTGAGGTTCCCTCTTCTTGGGTGACTGTACCCTGTGTCAAGTTGACATAAAAACTAGCCAGAACAGGATGCTTCTAGATTGTCATCCAAGAAGGAGACACTTCTTAATATATTTCACAATGCACCTGAGGCTGCCTTGGAGCTCAGGGAAATACTTTTGTGAGATTCCCATTTGCAAATTTCATTTCATACATTATCCTTCCAAAACTACTTGATGATTCAAGTCATTCTTAATGAAGAAAAGAACTGGAGATAGTCTGGGTGACTTCTTCTGGACCTTATACACCCACCCCACATCCTCAGTTCTTGAAAAGAAGCTGTCATGTAGGCCAAAGAACCCCTGGATGGGAGCCCAAGGTCTGAATTCCTCTGCTCACTGTGCTGTTGACCTCTGAGTTACTTGGACAAGTTCCTTCATCTCCAGGTCTCAGTGTTATTCTCTCTGTATAAGTGAGCTTCTGTGATGTCTAGATACCATTTCCAACCCCAGCAACAGCCCTGAGAGGTTGGGGCTCTTTGGGCCTTTGAAATACCAAATTAAGTAGTCACTTCATGGCTGCTATTCTGATAATAGCTGGGCAGGTGAATTTGTAGTTAGAATTTTTTTTTTATCATGAAAATAATTAAGATGTTGCTTTTATTCTTTTGACCTCTTGGCTCTCTATTCCTGTTATGAAACTACACTGCTTATCGGTGACTAGGCATTGGGCAGTTCTCTCTCTGACCCATTATAGAGGTGGGGTGGGAAGAGCACTGGAGTGAAAAGTCAGGCAATCGGGGTCCTGTTCTGCTCTGGCATTAACTAGATCTGTAGCCTCGGGCTTGTATTGGCCCCTCTCAGGCTCTCCATTTCCTCCCCTATTAATTGGGGTTGACTGAACTAGATGATCTTTGTAGTCTTCAGTCCTTGCATCCTATGAATTCCAAGCAATGACATCTCCCTGGAGAGCTAGAGCTGAGTGGAAACCTTGTGTCACACCACTCCAAATGGCACACAATTAATTATGGAATTCCAGCAATCAGCTGCCTCCCCTCCTCCCTGCCCCCTGCCTGCCTGCACTAATGGCATTTCTACAGCCTTCTGCTTAGAACATGTCAGTCTCAGACTAACTGGCATCTTTCCATCTGTGTCAAAGGGAGTGGAAAGGGCTCTCTGCTTAGAGTGCTCCTAATTCTCTTCTGTAAGATTTGTCTTCAGCTCTTAACTTTCCTTCCCAGCTACAAAGCTGGTCCTAGTAGAACTTTCTTCTGTCTTCTAGTTCCAGGGTATTTTGAGCTGCCCAATAAAAGACTGAATTTCTGTAGTATGTAAAAATCGTGGAGTTATTAGACCAGCTTGTCATCATCTGAGAAAGACTCAAGTTTAAAGAGAAAAACAGAGGAAGGTGCTCTTTCTGGTTGGTTACAGCATTGTGTGGTCTTGAGGGCACAGACTCTGCTGAGATGGGTGTATTGAGGGTGGTATGGCCACAGGCCTGAGTACAGACTGACACAGCACAGACTTTGATGGATCATAGACTCTGCTGAGATGGGTGTGTTCAGGGTGGTGTAGCCGTGGACCTGAGTACAGACTGAGCATGGACTCTGAGGGAGAGATGCATGTATTTAGCACGGTATGGCTGAGGATCTGAGTACAGACTGACAGAGCACAGGCTCTTCTGAGATTGGGTGTGTTGAGGGTGGTATAGCCATAGGCCTGAGTACAGACTGAGCATGGACTCTGATGGAGAGATGCATATATTAAGTGTGGTATGGCTGAGGATCTGAGTACAGATTGCCAGAGCACAGGCTCTTCTGAGATGGGTGTGTTGAGGGTGATAGAGTCATAGGCCTGAGTACAGACTGAGCATGGACTCTGATGGAGGGATGCATGTATTAAGGGTGGTATGGCTGAGGATCTGAGTACATGCAGACTGACAGAGCACAGACCCTGATGGATCATAGACTCTGCTAAGATGGGTGTGTTCAGGGTGGTATAGCTAAAGACCTGAGTACAGACTCTGGAGACAGCTATAGTGCTAGAATCTGTTTTTACTGCTAGTAAAACTTCAACTGGTCAAATCGTGTTTTGTTTTTGCTTTTCTTTCTGGTTTTCCAACTCCTGTGAAGCCTTGGCCCTCTGAGCTCCTTTGTCAAAACTTCCTGGAGACCCCACTGTTTCTAAATGATGGCGTGTTGGCTAGTTTTATGCCAATTTATACAAGCTGTAGTCATCTGAAGGGTGCCTCAATTGAGGAGATGCCTCCATAAGGTCAGGCTGTAAGCAAGCCTTTAGGACACTTTCTTAATTAGTGATTGATGGGGGAAAGCTAAGTCCATTGTTGGTGATACCACCCATGGGCAGGTGGTTCTGGTTTCTATAAGAAGGCAGGCTGAGTAAGCTATGAGGGGCAACCCAATAAGAAGCACTCCTCCATGGCCTCTGCATCTCCTCCTTCCTCCGGGTTCTTACCCTGTTTGAGTTCTTGTCCTAACTTCCTTCAATGATGAACAGTGATGTGGAAGTGTAATCTGAATAAACCCTTTCCTCCCCAAGCTGTTTTTGGTCATGGTGTTTATAACAGCAATAGTCACCCTGACGAAGACAGATGGCTTAGGGAAGTGCTATTTCTCCTGTCACTATTCCCTTACCACCTTGGGGTGCTGCCAACTCCTGACCTATTAACAAGACCACTCAGTCCCTTTGCTAGAGAGAAGATACTACCCTCAGGATGGCACCATTCACCTGATGCACTTTCAGTAAGCATGGAGCTTGAGATCTGCCCTCATAAAAAGCATTCCATTGCACTCAAATGGAGAGTCAGGCTTCCTCTGTGTAACTCCTTGAACTGAGGACTGTGCTGTGTTAATTCTTCACTTATCAAGTCCATTTCTTCTCTTTCTATTCCCTTCCTTCAATACCAGCCTTGAAGCAGTGTAGCACACAGGAGACTTTTCTGCGGCAGGTGGCGGGTGTCTGTGTGTAATTTGTTTAATGTTTCTTATCGATTGATGGGTTCAAGGCAAGCCCTAGTCACTATGGCATCTTTACGGAAATTCAAAATTAAATGGAACTATGACAAGGAGTCCATCAGCTAACAGGCAATGGGTCCTCCCCTCTCCTCTTTCCCTACCTTCTCCCCTTTCCCCACTGCCCTTCTTTATCTTCTCTTCTCCTCTTCCTCTCTTTCTTTTTCTCTCCATCTCCACTTTCTTTTTCCTTTCTCTTTCCCCTCTGTTCATCTCTCTATCCTCTCCTTATTCTCTCCCACCATTTTCTTTCTGTTCCTGATTTCTCTCTCCTTTCCCTCCCTCTCCCCCTCTCTGTCCTCCCTCTTTCCCTCTGTCTCTCTGTCTCTGTCTCTGTCTTTGTCTCTCTGTCTCCTCTCTCTCTCTCTCTCTCTCTCTCTCTCTCTCTCTCTCTCTGTCTCTGTCTCTCCTCTTTCACCCACATTTTTCTTAAAGAAATCTCCCTTGGACCCTTCCCGTGATTGCTCTTGAAAGACCAGGCTGGATAAGAGGCAAGAAAATGTTCAGATTATAGAATTCAGTGTAACAAGACTCCTGGATACTGGTAATGCATCCCTATAAGTATATAAACAATACAATGAAACAATACTGAATATAAAAGTTGTCTGAATTGGTAAGGATTATATATATATATAAGCAACAGTCACTGACAGGCCTATAGACTGGAGACCAGTGACTGAAAGCCATCTCCAACTGCTGTGTAACCTAGGATATGGAGGAGAAATGCAGAATGGAATGAAAGTGAAGTCAAGCCATGTGTAGAATTTAGAATTGTGTCTCTGTTCCAAGAACAACACAGGAGGAATGGGTGAGGTGAGTGTGTCTGAGTCAGCAAACTGTAGCTGGAAGATGACCCAGTGCCTTCTGATGAACCCGATGTGCATCCTGGTAGTGGCCAGAAGTGATCTGCCATGTGTATCCAATAAACGACTACAGATACTTTTAGATGTCAGTCTGTCATGAGCCGTGGGTAGACTAGAAAAGGCTAGAACCTAGGGAAAGGCCTGGGGATAGAGCTCCAAAGCTCAGGATTATTACTTTAGAACAAATTCTCTCTGCCTACCCAGAACTCTTTGATAAAAGATTGGAAGCTGGGCCCATGCTGACTGAGACAAGGAATGAAGACTTTCTCAGAGGAAGATGAGTTCTAGAAGCAATTTAGCTGATGAACTTTATTGATTATGTGGCTCTTAACTTCTTAAGTTCATGCTAACACGTCTCCATTCTCCTGATGGCAAGCTCACATCATCCTCACCACCTTACAGCATGTTTCTTTCCTATGCACAGTAGTCAGAGAGGAAAAGAATTGGCTACTTACAACACATCAGGGATGTGTTGGTCTGTACAGAAAGTAAGATTTTTGTCCCAAGGAGTCCCTGGAGTTGGGGGTCCACCCCCTCTCAACTGTAAAAGTTGGATTCTCTTGGCCAGTATGGGTAGTTAATTTTCTATGTTCTATATTCAGCCACTGGTCATTTTCAGGGGCAAAGACTGAGCTCCAGCCTGCCCAGAAGTCTCTGGGTACCTTAAACCAATTACAGCTCTTCATTCCTGTTACAGATTTCAAAATGTATCTGGGATAATGTCAAACAGCATGGAGAATGGGCTTCACTCCTCAAATAAAGCAGCAATGACCTTCTTACCCTCAATTTTCCCTGGATGTCAGCATACCCCTCCACTGAGGGAAGGAGTATATAAATGTAATCTGGTTGTTCATAGCAGAGTTGAATGGAGGGATGGGTCAGTTGTCACTCTGGGCATGACAAGCTCATAGCCTTGTCAGTATTGGGCAGTGGAGCACAAGCTGCTGTTAGATTCATCCACATCACCAGAGGAAGGCAGGGAGGAGTGGAGGAGTCCCCACAGGCTTAGCTTCTGTAGAATAGAATTGCACACACTGGAGAGGCAGCAAATTCCTAAATAGTCAGCATGTCCGAGCCTGTTGCTAGATCCTTATTCAACCATCTCTTCAGGAGATGAGGAGAGGTTTGGCAGCTGTGACTTTCCATCTCCCTCTCCTCAGATCTCATGACACACGTTTGCCTAAAGGAAGCAAGATGTGATCCATGAACCAGCAACAGCCCCAGCTAACCCCGGGACATGTTCTAGTGCCCTAGACTCAGCAGCCTGAGTCTGCATGTTAGCCAGGTTAACTTGCTGCATATTGACTGGGCTGTCTAGAATAACTAGCTTAGAAATTTGTGACTCCATCAGAATAATTTTCCTGAACATATTTCTGAATATAAACTTTTTCAGTCAGTTCAGCTGGATGTAGTTTCCCACGGGGAGGACTTCAGTTTCCTCGACCTGGCAGTTGTAGAATACCACAGAAACCAAACACACATTGAATGGGAAGGAAATAAAATTCAGTTTCTCTTAGGTTCGATCCCCGATTTTTTTCAGGCTCAAGGCCAGTGTTATTCTCATGGCTCAGTTTCTGTGTGTGTGTGTATGTGTGTGTGTGTGTGTGTGTGTGTGTGTGTGTGTGTGTGTGTGTGTGGGTGGGTGTTGTCTACATAAACCCAAGCACTCTACAATATACTAGACAACATTTAGATAAGTCATGTGCTTCACCTCTTTGCAGCACCCCTCCCTTTCATTTCTCTAAAAATTATTATCTATGCTATAGATATGTGTGCTGTGTTTTTCTAGAGCAAACTATGAATAAGGTGAAAAGTCAAACTGATAAATTATATGAGCTTTCTATATTCATCGCCACTTGCTCCTTCCTATT